>JAGDQP010063465.1:0-11720 GCA_022664845.1 Lepisma saccharinum
ATTCTTTAAGTATTTAGACTGACCTCGTGTATCGCCTCCTATTTACTGTCACCCTTCACAACTTCAGTATTTACTGAATCTCTGGTACAATTCATGGTATTAAGACCTGTTACTGGCTGATGACCTGGCAGATCACACATACTACGCTACGTTGCCAGAAGCAATAATAAAACTTGAGAAGAAATGCGGGAAACTGGTGACAACAATGGATATTGTGTGAGAAGCAGTAAACAAACTATTGGAAGTGTCAGAACAAATGCAAACCTGTAATGGGTAATATGATGAACTGGAGTAAATTAAAAACATATGCAGTGTACTTAAAGGTGAAAATTAAATTGAAAGGTCAAATGCAAGCAGGCAACTCGAAAAAATGAAATTGTTCAGGAAAGAAAATGACTTGAAGAAACTTGCAGGAATTAACTGTTTTTGCATGTCAGCTAAGTCTGAATCCCTTATCAGCCTTGAGAATGAGTGCACATACCTGCTCTTAACGCATCAAATGTGGATGCTTCTGAACTGTCAGTGAGCACCATAACCTCATTTTCACAAAAATAGGAGTTAACTGCTTTTTGTATTTGACCCTTCAATTGTCGTTGTATGAATCCATTAGTAATACTTTATTTTATGTATGCTCCGCTTTCTTTTGTGGATATTGAGAGATCATTTTCAAAAGTTAAACAGTTCTCAGAGACAGAAGACTTAATATGTGTTGAAATCTTGAAGAAACAACTTGGAGTGATGTAGTACAAGGAATAAAGAACATGGTGATATAGTGTAGAATGATATTCTTAATATAGGATAATAAAAGAAATGAGGTTAAGTCATATTTTTAACAATTATAATACCTTTTTTAAATGTTAATTTCAGCAATAATAAATGTCTTTTTGCTTGCCTACTTCAAATAAAATAAATGGTTGAACTTCCGGGCGTTACTGATTACATTATTTAAATTTTATTGCATTTGGGCTTTGAGCACATCAGATGATATGATTCGTACAGAATCTGAGACTAAAATTATGATTTTGTGAGTATTGTATAGGCGATCTTATGCTATTTTTGTAGGGGGAGTGATTATAGAGAATGTTTTGTATAATATCTTTGACAATATTTAAATGTTTAGATCCTAGTCCTGGATATGGGCAGTTGAGAACTTTATAACAAAATATGGAATATGGAAAATATCGAAATGAGTGATCTCATTCTAATAAATGGTTGAAGTCGTGTTTAAAGAAGGTTTCATTTGGATCAAACGTGAAATTTCCGATCAATAGCTACCTTAAAGGCGATACAAAGGAAGTTCACTTTAAATACACCAGAAAAAAACTGATTCAAGTTATTATAAAAACGGTTAATATTTTCTTCACGATAATAGATTTATTCATTGGAAATATTAAAATTTTAATTGGAATTCACTGAAAAAATATATTAGCAATTAATAAAGTGGACATTTAAAAAAAATCATGATTCATATCATAGGTTTACCCTTTATAAAATGAATTGGGTTTGAAATTAAATAACGTTAAAAATACACATGTATTTTATTATGCTTTGAGGTTCTAAGGTATATGTAAATGTAGCATGACATAATGGAACAGCAGGAAAAAATTCAAAGTATCTTAAAAGCTTTTACAAATGTACAGATATTCGAAATACTGTTTGTACTGTACAACCTTAGTATCGTCCTAGCAAAAACGATGGCTAGACTCAAGCATTATCATCCTGCAATCGGAAGATCTTGGTTGTAATCGATAAAACTGCTATTCTGAAAGATTCGATTAGGTTTGCAACATTTACATCAGATGAAAGCCGAAATCGACCACTAATCAAGACTACGGTCGTTGCATTTATTTTCATCCAGAGTAAATTGTTGGAGTCTATAACCAAAAGATTATATACAGTATATAAAATGTCTCAATATTATAATTACACTTATCACATTAATTGTAAGGTTAGAGCCCAGATCATCTGAAAATGATATCTTCCTTCAACAACTTTCTTCTAGTTAGTCAAAAAATATAAATAGAGAGTGTGTTTAGAATTCTATACCTACAAGTGGGGCTATCAACTTGTGTACTTGTACGAACCCACACATGATCATATATAAATAATATGTGTTCAGTCTTTTGTCATCATGGATAAAAATTTGTCCTACAAATCGTATTTGTATGTTACACTGCACTTTGTTGAAAGCAACGTAACAAATTGTTCATCACGAAAAAATTGGCAATGATGTCTCCAAATTTGCTCTACGGGTATTTTTTCCTGATTGTTATAATATATTATCTATTGTTATGTTTATTTTTGGCTCAGTGTTGTTTGGTACTCCCGCCCCTTGAAAAGCAGCTTATGCAAACCAGCTCTATTGGAGATAAGCTACTTGTTCCATTGTCAGAGAGGAACAAGGCCAGCAGGCACGAATGCCTCGAAGAATGTGGTTCGAAGAAGCAGTCTTCGGCTAAAGAAAATAATTGTATTCGTCTGGAGGATCACTTCCCTGAGCACGTCCAGGAATGCTCTTTCCACAGTGACTCCTTCGGAATTCCGCCATATTTCAATTCCGCTGCCGGATGGACCACACAGCCGTTTGCTTTACGGGATGTTTCCTTTTGTTGGAGGACGGAGCAATGTCGTCGCAAGTCGACCTTTACCAGAAGCACATTGTATGTAAATGTGTGTCTGTATACCCAAAAACCAGAAGACATACTGCAACAGCCATACAAAAGTACGCACATCATTTTCCTCTTAAGTTAGAGAGGAAGGGGGGACACAACAATTGAACAAATAAGAATAGACATCATTATATGGGAGATTCTACTGCATAAACAACTATCACTGGGCGCATTTTATACATCAATCGATATATTTTGCAACAATGTTCTTATTATCATTAGTAATCTATTCAACTTTAGATATTTACAGTGAACTGCTTGTAACACAGGACTGCAGATAAACTGCAGAGAAGTCTATGTATTCGGAGACAGTAAGATGATATGCACATATAAATACACATCAAAGTAATAAAATACCATTTCTATAGTTATATTCAGGTATTATTATTATTATTAGTAGTAGTAGTAGTATCAGCAGCAGTAGTAGTAGTAGTAATAGGCTTATTCATTTATAATGAATGGAAAGAGTTTATGAATAGGCCTACTGATACTGAACACATTAAATTGTACAAAATTGTAGTTAGACCAAAATAAGAGTAATGCAATCTGGTTTGGAACGAGCTAACCAAAATTTCAAAGAACAAAATAAAATTAGTACAAAAATGTTTATTAGAATACTATGTTATAAATTTAATTTACCATATTTTAGTTATAATTACAAGTACTATTGTGAGACATTTAATTTGGAAACTTGAATTAAGGAGAGAAAACTTTGACAACAAATTATTGATAATAGTGTATATTAGATAAAACAAAGTACTTATTTTACAGAAAGCTTAAATTTCAATGTACCTTTGTACAACACAAGGAGATTTTATTATCCTACAACTACCGCATAATGTTTTTCCATTCTTAAACACCTGATTAAAAGCTACAATGAGATAAGACAAACTTACTTATATTTTAGGAAAGAATGTGATTTTCAATAATAATGAATTATAATTGATTTCTAGTTTAAGTTTTAACAGTTTTATATGTTCGTTTCTTACTCACACTATAGAATATGATAGCTGACAAAAGAGACTTCTTTAAAGTTTATAAAGTGTACTCTTGATTTTTTATTTTATTTATTTTACTTTAATATTTTCTTAGTATTGTATTTTCATGTAACACATTAAAATTAGTGCTATGTTAGTAATTTCTGTTCACCAACATTAAAGATTAATAATAATAATAATAATAATAATAAAACTCTATGGCTTACGGAACCCGTAAGTTCATTCCCGGAGTAACAAATGTTTGCCATTGGATTCTATCTCGGGTAAGACCAAGCCTGTTTTTATCATGAATATCAACCTCTCAAAGATTCCTTCCAAAATTGTAATCCCAACGATGCTTCGGCCTTCCTAACGGTCTCTTCCCTCCGACTTACCAACCACGATAGCATAAAATCCCTCAGTTTTCCTAATCTGATTTCATTATTCTTATAATTTGGATGGATCATTTAGTCCGTGTGAATTCTTCCTTTTGCAGTCATCTCCATTTTCCGGTCATCTCGTCCCTTTTCGGCTCATATATCGTTCGCAAAACCTTATTTTCAAACACATATTTGTGTTCATGAAATATTACCAGCACAATAACCGTTCTGTATATTTTTAACTTCATCTCTCTTCATATAAATCGCGATGTTAGGTCTTTCCGAACTGAGCTGCTCGATATTAAGCGCCATTTTATTTCTTCCTTGACTTTGCTCTCGCTTGTTACATAGGCTTCCAAGAATTTCTATACATTTACTTTCTCCGTGAACTCATTCGCAGTTATTATGTTTCTATTTCCTTCATCCTTTGTGTTTCGGCTTGTTATTATATATTTTGTTTTCTCTACGTTCACTTGTAGACATACCTATTCCATGTAGACCGACTAGAACGTCGGTGTTACTTTGTAGTGCATCTATATCGTCCCTTATTAAATCTACATTATCCGCATATACAAACAGTCAAGCCATTCAACGTTAATCCCTTTTTGTCCTCTTTTATTTTTTGAATCGCACATGATAATAATGTTTAAGAAACTTTAAGAAAATAATTCAAAAGGAATCAAAAGGGGGGCAGTTCTTTATAAGTACAATGAATAGTGAATTTATTTTTCAAAAAGTTGAAAAAAAATCAATGTGCCGGGGAATCGAACATAGGTCCCCTGACCAGCTGTCAACCAATCTATCTAACATAACAAACTGCTAATCGGAAATGTTTGGTTTTGCACAATCTTTTATCGTTACCTGTATCGTATCGACACGTAACACAGCAGTGTAGTAGCATGTAGTTACGTTGAAATGTTCACGATACGCAAAAATACAACCTTTGTCAATCTTTGTGTGGGAACCCTTTGTCTTCATAACAGTACTTAATTGCACTTGCCCCCCCCCCCCCCTCCAGTTTGTAATTGGCGTCGTCTTCTTCAGACAAAGCTTGCGATACAGTTCACCCTATTGCAGTGTTCTTCAGAACTTCACTGTCTGAACATTCGTCCTCTAGTTCGGATTCCGTGTCATGGTCATTTTCAATAACAATCCGGATCATTATCCAAAATATCACTATAACTAATTTCGTCTTTAAGGAATTGAATATGGAATTCAAAATGAGTATTTGTCACTGAAATAGTTCGCTGCCACTTCATAGCACACAAATTAAATAATTTACAAAAGTACATTGTACTGCACAAGGAAGAACATTACACTGTCACTGTTGTTGATCATAGAGACCCACCGACAATGTGTATCTCTGATCACAAGCGTCAGACAATTACTATCGCACAACGTATAGTCTCACTTCACACTGATATGCAGCTAGTCGGAAGACAAGAGTCGTAAGTGTTAATTCTTATAAGTACTCAACGAAGAAATTTTCTGTCTGGATCTGTGAGACCCACAACATCAGTTATGAAGCATTTCTCTAATGCTGTTTCAATTCGTCTACACAACCAGTTACAGAAATTTTTAGTACTTTTGTACTGTTAATCTCTATCCAACAAAAATTTACTGTTTAAATCATTTTTCATAAGACACTTCCAACATAAATATAAGTAACAGAAAGACTAATAGGACTAATGTGTTAAATTGTGGATCGTTAATTAGGTTAATAATACAGTTGCTGCAAAACAAGTTAACAACTTAGCGATTTTTTTTAGTGTAGCTATACAGTTTGAAGTACTTCTTAAAATAAATATGGTTTCCATCTAGGTTTTTAGTATTTCTCCAGTTTCTACAGTTTTTTCTCTCTTAACACCAAAAATTGTCACTACATGTTCTCTCACTATGTAACTGACCATGAATATTTTCTTGAACTGAAGTCACTAATGTAGAAAAGAAAAAGGTTGAAAAAAAACTTTATAAATAATTGATAAACCAATGTTTCAATCTTTACTATTTGACTCTACAAAAAAATAAGGTAAAAAAGAAGAGACACGAAAAAAGAGACTAAAGAAGCGAGAGAAAGCGTAAATTACTGACACTCAACAAAGAGTGTTTTCCTTCGATTAGAAAAGAAGCATTTGCATATGGAATAATATTACACATAAGCTAGTTACCAAAATAATATATCCTGTCCTCATAAATTGTTTTATTGCAGGAGGGCAAATCTTCTCTAAAATTTGAATACTACTTGCGACGGTAGTAATTTAGAAACCGTGTCAGTTAACTACTAAAGAATTCAAAGCACGCCATGGAACCATAGCAACCTAAAATATTTCACTTAAATTACACGTAAACTCGTAATAAGGTATTAGAATTCCAGATTCTATAAAGCTTTTGGTATACAATAACTCAACAGAGACGTCTAACAGCATTCTTCGACATTTGGTGTTAAAAAGAAAATGTTAAAGTTGATATGTATATTTTTTTAATGAAAAAAAAAAGTGCGAAGTCGAAACAAGCAAAAAATTAAGCTCAGCGTAAGCTTTGCTTTTTATCTTAAAAAAAAAAAGTCATTAAAATATGTTTTCATCTTGTTTCTTCCTCTGCGGGAATCTATTTGAAACGGTCGTGACTGGATCTTTGACAACTAGGGAAGAAGTTGAAAGACGCTGGTGGCAGGGCGTCAGTCGCTCCAAATAAATAATAGGCGAAACGAGGTGGAAAAGCACCAGAAGACCGGTTTATCTGCACGAACAGTAGCTGGCGTTTCGGCTACCACATTTCCCTAAGCTTCCATTTAAATGAATCATCATTTTATTCTGAAAAGAATATCAAGGTTGATAACGGTACAAATTAAATTAAGAAACGTATAACAGGAGAAGAGAATTTAGCGGTTCCAAAATAATTATAACTTTATATAAAACAATCAGACTTGTAATTATAATAACTTTAACGAACTGATAATACAAAACATTTTAAATTATTATTTAGCTTTGTGTTGTTTTTAGTTTATCTTATTTACTTTAATCACTAATAATAATAATCTATATTAGAGATGGGTTGATACCAATATTTGTCGATACTCGATACTGATACTGATACTTATTTCTGACTTTCGATACGTTTTGACAGTGTTCAATGTATTGTTTAAATTAATAAATACATTATACACAATTAAAATGTAAGTATACTGCTTTGCTATCACTTAACTACTTTATTAAACAAATTCCGGTTTATAACAATTACTTTAGTGTCAGTGCCTATGCATAATTTAACAGATTAATTTAGGAAAATCCACAATACAACATATTCCATAGAGAACGCGATTACCCAGAGAATTTTGCTTTTGTTAGAAAGAAGAAAATTAGCCATAAATGACCACCCTTTTAGAAACATGTAAAGTTATCTGTGTCCCCACCCATGTACCAAAAACCAGATCAATGTTAAGGGCTACACTGCCAAACGGAACAATGAGATTCTAAATGTGAAATGTAATTAAGAGAGAGAAGTATGGGGGAGACAAATCAAGCAAGGAAGGAGCCTCTCATCATTCTGTTTTAGTTGTGTGCGCTTCTTTAAGGTTTCTTTTCTTTTCGGCTATGTCGGCAAAATCTATGTTCTATTGCAAGAGGTACTGTATATCTTATCGTTCAGAAACAGGGTCTAAAATCGTGGATTTGAAAATTGCACCCTTTTACACAAACGACTGATTTTTTTTCTTTTTGTAGGTAAAATAACCTTTTGGATGTTCCGCAAAGAGGTTCCAAAAGCATAAAACATAAAGAAACTATTATACTAAAGTTGTTGTGTATTGTTTTGAAGGGTTGAGCCAAAGAAAAACAAATCAAAACAGTAAGATATGGCATTCAAGAATTCAAAGTCACGAATCTTTAAGTTGTAAGTTATAACATTTTACCGCAGGATTATTTGCAAAGAAAGATATCAGTGCCAAAATAATAACATATCAAAGTATCGATTTAATTAATTGAGGTACCGATGGTATCGAAAGGATCGAGAACACAGCCCTAATTTATACTTGTGTTGAAAATGCACTACCAAGTACCAAGGAGAAAGTTTGCACGTATCTTTACATTTTTCACTTATTTTTCAATTTTAAGAACAATATAAGACTAAAAATTAAAGCGTAGGACACTTATATAAAATAGTGTTCGTTTTAATATTAATATTACGTGTCGCTGTGTCCATCTACTGTACTCTCAATAATTAGTGGATAATTTTGACTTTAAAATTTCTGGAAAATTCCGAAAATTTGGCCTTCAACATAATGACATATTGACTGCCATTGAAAGTTTCTGATCTCTGTGTGGGTTTGAAGTGGGTTAGAAGTGAATTACAATATTTGATTTTCAAAGCCACGAGTTAAGTTAAATAAAAGCGTAATAATTTGTAAATAAAAGCACGTTTTCCGGTTCCAAATCTTCAGTACTTTTAGTGAAACTTGCGGATGTAAGAAATAGACTAGTTGAGAACTTTGGTCAAAACATTCAGATTTGACAGAATTGACCTTGTAAGCAAAGGAAAGGAAACAAACTTGATTCCTTTTACTTCTAGAATTTGACGTCCCAATGATTTTGAGTGTCATGGAATTTAGTGATTTGTGAAATATAATTCAATGCTAATATTTTCAGAATTACTGCTTAATTCTGAAGATATATTATATCTATAAAAGCGATGTTACTCCGAAACGTATTTTATGAAGTTTCATGTTTGAGTATGTGAATAAATAGAACGTAAACTCAGTGATTAATAATCAGGTTAAGAGTAACAGTGAATTGATGTATTTATGTCTTCATATGCGATATTTAATAAAGCAGTTACCTTAAAGTTTAATTCGATGCACAATCAATGCTTAGTGTTATCTATGAGTAAGGATGAAGTCCAGATTAGCTACTACACATAATAATGCAACCGAATCTGGGATTTAGGGTAACCTATTTTGAAGTAGGTAAAATTGATTTAGTCCACCTCAAGTATAAGATTCTTAATGATAATTAAGCTAACCAAATAGAATCGTACTTGTATTCGTATATCTTTAATAGTGATTACTATTATAGTACATAAGGACACCTAATAAAATTAAAAAAAAAAACATTTATCCAAACTGACGTTGACTTTCAACTTCCAGTGTATTTTCAGTGTTGCAGATTTTAATAGAAATTAATTTCAAAATGATTAGAGATACTTTGCCCCTTCCTTTAGGTCTGTTACCCTGACCTCGTTCCAAAGTGCTTAACAATGCGAACTTCGTATCAGCACTTGGGATACAAGCAGATTCAAGCCTCCCTTCCAGTTATCCAGCATAATGTTTGACAAGTTCACTAGACGAATGGCGGAAGTGTCCCAAGTGTCCCACGAATAGTGTCCCAAGTAACACCATCGCCGCTACTTTTCATTCCTTTACGTGCAAGAGTAGGTACCGAAGAAAATCATCGGTCCTCAATCCATCCTTGGGAATTATGATGGGCTAATTGGTTAGTTAATTGGTCAGCTCATATAAAATGTTTATATAAATAAATTCTGTTTTAATATAAATATACTGTATTAATATACCTTAAGAACACTGATCTTTAGTGCTGTAGTGGTGAAAGTTTGTGTAAGTCGAACTCTAGTTGGTTCTAGCTTAACCATGCTCACGGCAGTTAGCCAGACAGAACTTTCTTAACTTTTCAATGGCAATCAACCACACTAATGATCAACATCAGATCTACGAAATACTACGCCTGGAAAAGTGATTTGCTTTTCACCCCCTCCATCTGTACACCTTAAATAGTCTCATTTACCGTACATTGAAATGGCGCATCCCAAATACTTCCAACTGGCAGTACCTCGAGCCAAATACTCCGTTTTGCCACCCCCAGATCCAGGGTTGCTAATGCTTACAATGTACTTGGAAATTCTGGGGCTTCTTGGAAATCTAACATATAAACAGTTACATCTGAAAATATCTCGCTAGATTGAATAAGTAGTCGGCTATTTTTTTAATACGCATATTATGGAAAACAACTTTATGCCTGATTTAAAATGTCTAATGCAAAATCTCTAATATTACATCGTTCTGCTGCTGAGGAAAAAAATCAGATGTCCTTATGTTCAAGGAAATTCAAATTCTAAAAAATGTGTTTTGAAATCTATTCTACCTCCAGTAACACACAAACGTTGAGAAACGGTGGATTCAACGTTAATCCTACTACTTAATTTTGACGTTCTACATGTACCGAAATGGCCACCTGTTCACCGGTTTATTGAACGTTTAGAATCAACATAGTTTTCAACATCAAGAAGTGGAGTATTTTGGAAAGGTTTTGGAACGTTGTATTTGCCCACCATTCAACGGATCAAAACCATCTTTTTCATTAGACCAAAAGAGAACATTGAGCTTCATGACTGAGCAATTACAGAGCAATTACTCACCACAGTTGCTGTTCTGATGGGCAGGGAGAGTAGAGAAAAATCAGTGAACTAAAACAAGATGTAATCAGCAATCCTATATAATGTGAAATTCCAACCTTTGCTAGAGTGACCATTTACCCCCGATTTTCGGGCATTTCCCCCGGATTAAGGTATTAGTCCCTGGCTATTTGTCTCCCAGGTTTGAAGAATAAATGTGTTTCGAAATCTTTAGTTGTTTTTATTAAAAAGAAACATTCGAAAACGACTTCTGTCTCTTTTCAGGGGGTCTTATTTTGTAATCTCTATTTCGCTAAATCCTTGCACCATACTCTTTTCATTATTTCTCTTTTCTAAAATTATATTAGGAATTTTCTTATTGATATAAACGTTCATTTCTAAACTCTGAATTCAACAAGTATAGATAAAAAGTGTTAAGAAGGGAGTAAATTTTAATGTAGGGGGCACTAGAAAGAAATTTAATTATCCCGATTCTCCCTGGAATCACTGAAAAAAATGTAATGACCTAGCCTATATACACGAATTACTTCAGAGAAAATTTTCGTAGCATAAAAGGAAGAGTAAAATAAAGGACGATTGCGAAAAGTTCCTGCTTCGAACCCCACAGCAGACGCGTGGAAAATTTACCAACTCAGTTTTCTTTTGGTCAAATAAAAAACGTGGTTTTGAGTCATTGAACAGGTCGACAAATACAACGTTACAAAAAAAAGTGTTCATTGTCTACTTTTTGGTATTGAAGACTATACTGATTCTATACCGAAAAAACCCTTGAACAGGCGGGCATTTAGGTACATATACAACGTTAAGATTAAGTAACAGGACTAATGTTGAATCCACAGTTTTTCAACGTTTGTGTGCTATTGGGGACAGTTGAGCGGAGCAGTCAACACTGTAACATGTGAAGGAGCATATTTTCACAAAATAACATAATTTTCCTGTCTTATAGTTAGACGATGAAGTTTTCATTTCAAAGAGCATTTTCAAACCGTTCTTCAATTTTCAGGTGGAAGTTGAGAGAGATGATATTGTTGAAATTGTGCCTGAAGTTTTATACTCAAGAACAAGGGGAAGGGAAACATGACTTCGAATTTTACTTAAGGAAGTTTAAAGTGTTATTTTTATACACTGCTTGACAATTGCTAGGAATAAATAGCTGGAATTCGGCATTTGTTTTCTTCGCGTCTGTGTATCTGCACGAAACGACCCGTAGAGGGCACTAGAGAGTGGTCATGACCTTGGGATAAACAACTGTGCCAAACGAGCGCCCTTAT
>JAGDQP010063467.1:0-11720 GCA_022664845.1 Lepisma saccharinum
ACAGGAGATTGTACATTGCAAACACCACCACAATATGCTGAAGAATTTGGAGAGAAAACGGTCCTGGCCTTATTCAATGTATCATCCCATTATTTGTCCGGTATGACCGAGGGATACCAAGGAAAACCTCAGTTAGGGTGGTTCATTGCTGGGTACGAACCAGCGAAGTCCATTGCTGGGTGGGAACTTGGTGATATTTTCCAAGTGCAAACGTTCTACCAACTGAGCCACGGCTCTTGTCTATCCCCAAAACTTGGTGTTTGTTCTGAGTTTCAAAATTATGAGGAAACCATATATCATATTCTCTTCAAGAGCGTAGCTCAACTTATATAAGTAACTTAACTTTCTAACCATGTCTTCAATATATACAGTAAAGAATCTCAAAGTTGGACACTTGCACAGCAAAAAAATAAAAAATAAAAATAAACAATAAATAAAAGAATAGAGGTGTTGAATTAATGTTTATCGGTATCCCAGGGCGACCATCACTTTTCTATGTTAAACCAACACTACAAGCTGTATTGGTTTTGGTGATTCATTGCAATGGATAACCATTCAACACAATGGAGGGTATCATACGGGATCAATACCGTTTGTTGTATTGATTTAACACAAAAAGTGGTGGTCGCGCTGGGATATCGAAACGTGTTGAATCGACACCGCTCTTTTTTGCTGTGTTCAGTTCCTTCCAGAAGTGTTCGTTGTAAAGGGTGATCCAAGATAAGTGGGGTACGTATCCGATCACTGCCATTTAAGTTGTAACACATTACTTAGGCATACACGTATATATATAAAAGTTTGCAAGCGAATAATTTCGAATGAAGTGCACCAAGGAAAATAATACATGTTAAAATTGATGTTATGGATTTTTAATTTTTAAGACTTTTACTTATTACTACCTAAACCATTAGAACTATATTTTTTAGTCATAATTTAATGATGGTATCTCTTTAGTACCATGACGACAATATATTTTTTTAATACGTTTATGAAGGAAGGAGCAAATTCCTTGACTCAATAACATTAAATTAATATTTTTATGCTTATTAATTATTGTGTATGGTATATTTATTTTAGTCACAACTATGCTCACACAGGAAAAAACGGTTTCTTAAAAATGAGAAAACAGTTCTTATCGGAGAACCGAGACACATTTTCTTAGAACTGAGATATCAGCATTCTCATTTAATGGAAAATAAGAACATGCCAGTTTGGAAATAAGATTACTTGTGTTATTCCCAAACCGCCATGCTCTCATTTTGAATTATATGAGAATGCTAATATCTCATTTCTAAGAAAATTGTTGCTCGATGCACAGTTAAGAACTGTTTTTCTTAATTTTAGAAAACCGCATTTTACTGTGTAAGCATGGTTGTTACTAAAATAAATATACCATACACAATAACTTAAGGAATAAGTGCGCTTGAACCTCAATCGTAGGTCTGTGGTTATCTTTAATCTAAAGTGAAAACCCCTCTTTTGTTCTTAAATTGGTTCCTAAGTTCATAAGTTATTAGCTTCTACCCTCTTCCACTCACGCATTATGTGGAAGGAGGAAAGTGACTTCTTTTAATTCCTTGAAATAATATTAAAACTTCAATGTAATATTGACAAATGAAAGAATAAATACCAGCTTTCAACTCACACTAAAATGGCAAATCGATAAATTGAGGGCTGAGAATCATACTGGTGTAAGTCAATCGATGTGATTATAGGTAATAGAAGAACAGATCATCTCAATCATACACAATTTTGATCCTAAATAACACACACAGTTAGTTAATTTGTCACTTTAGCAAGGACAAAAATCAAGGTCGGGTAATTTTGTATGCAGAATCTTGTTAATATGGAAAGCAGAAAATTGATACTCACTTACAGCATAAAAACAATGGTGAAATATCGGAGATATGAAGAACAATTTACAACACTATACCATATGAAGTATTAGAAAAAAATTCAGACGAAAACAAAAACGATGAAAAGAAGGACCCACAAGGAATTTCAGATGATAAATCAGCATATCAAAATAAAATGATCCATACAGTAAAACAGTTACTTAAAACTGAGAAAAAAGATCTCATCTGTGCACCGAGAAACAATTTCCTTGGAAGTGAGATATAAGTATTCTCATTTAATTTACAATGAGAGTATTCTTATTTGGAAATAAGATCAGTGACCTTATTTGCAAACCAACATCTGTGCATTTCACTGCAAGCTTTTTAATTTATTTTTTATATTCTGTTACTGTCAGTGTATGAAGAGAAAAGAGTCGCAACCTAGTTCTATAATACCTACGCTTTCCTCCAGAGGGTACTCCGAGTTCCGTTCATTGATTTTGAGAACACTTAATGAAGGTTGAAGAGAAGGAGCCCCCTTTCCAAATATTGTAGGAGTCTGGCAGCGAGGAATTAAGTATCACCAGGTTATCCATGTAATGGTTATAGACGTAATCATATTATTTCTGCCTTTGTGTACTGAATTTAACTTTTAGAAGCTTTGCAATATAACTCATCTTACAAATTTTTAAACTATACGACAAAATAGGTATCTCCTCAGGATGAGTTATTAATCTTATGTTCTTCCAACCAACGCGTCCTAGGCTCGTTCCCAGTGAAACCCTTTAAATATAGTACACAGTACAAACCGTTTCCTAAAGTTGAGAAAGAAGTTCTTATTTGTATACAGAGAAACAATTTTCTTTTTTAAAAGAATGAAATATAAGCATTCTCATTTAACTGAAAATTAGAACATTCCGGTTTGGATATAAGATTACTTATCTTATTTCCAGATCGGGATGCTCTATTTTTTTTTAATATCAAATGACAATCCTGGTATCTCATATCTAAGAAAACTGTTTCTCTGCGCACAGATAAGAACTTCTTTCTCATTTGTAAGAAACTGTTTTTTTTTACCGTGTAGCTTATAATCTACCTCAAATTAAGATTCCGTCGTCGCATCGTTACCATCACCATCTAATGTAAAGCAATTAGAAACTATCATCGGTTCACTTTGCCCAGAAAACTTCGAATCACAAGTCAGTCTCCGAATGAAACATTCAATACAAGTAACATCACATCAAAATAGTCAGATAATCATCCCACATTTCTCAGAAAAGTTTAGATCACTGACATAATGTACTAATTTTAACATCATGTTATAAACAGACAGTCTGAGACAGATATCTCTTTTAAATTTCTTTCAAATTTGTCCAGCCATTCCAAAGTTATAGTTCACCTACTCATACACACTAATTAATAGAAAATGGCAGATGTAAAACTTAATAAGTATAAGAAATTGAAGAACTTTGCAACGCTTATGAAAATTAATAAACAATTTAAGCAAGTGCAAGCTTCATTTTAAATCTGCGTTCAGTACAGTGTTTCCAAATTGTGCAACTTTAGGGACTTAGAACAAATTTCCCACTTGCCATCTTCTATGAATCCCAGTGTACATTTGAATCAATTTTCCACACCTCAATATTTTGAGGTCCAAAATATTCCACAATGATGAACTTCCTACTATTACACTATAAACAGTAAATTTATTCTACACGTTGGTAGACATTTTCCTGAAATTCTGTTACATGTGTGTTTAAATAGGGTTACTAATGTGTACAAGAAGTGTGGGGCGTTTATAATGTCTCTCTGGAAGGAATTTTGAAAGCTTCTTGCTTACTTAGTTTTTCAGAATCACTCTTCAAACACTTTATGTACATATTTTGTTCACAATATTTCTTTATTTTATTTCTTTACACCCGCAACAGAGAGCCATCTCCGGTTATTACAGGTTTTACATGCTACAATCATATAAATTTTATTAAACATGGTATTACATAAAACTAGAATGTTAAAAAAATGAAATGAAAGCTAGGAAAGTCACCATAAAGATAAGAGAGAAATATGAAAGAAAAATATAAAAAGGAATACAAAAGTAATATTGGTAATAAATGATGACGATTGGATTGTATTAGGATGAAGAACAGAGTTACGAGTGAAGAAGATATACAAGGTAACATTTACAAAGATTATATAAAAATTTTCGAACAATGATAAATTATTTTGCGTTATAGATTTACATAAAATTACATAGTTTCTATTCCAATAATCTAATTAAATATATTTACCTGTCTTAAAATAATTTCAACATATGTATATATTCGGTGTAAAATCCATATTAATTGATATAACTCATACCTATAAGTGAAAGCTATCTTCACTTATTGTAGGTTTTGCAGAGTACAAAGGTGTACAATTTTTAAACATGATGTTCAAATACAGGATGTAACAATATTACTAAAAACTATAGAGGTAAGAAAATAAGATTAGAAAAGTTACTAAATATGTTAATATGTCATGATAAACTCAGGCTAACGTCTATTGTATCGAATTTGTTCATTTTTTTTCTATATAGCGAGATAAATGACAACGTAAATTACCGTAGAAGTTGACGTTTTCGAATATATTAATATTTTACGTAATATCACTCTTGTTCATTTAACGGCTCGATGTTGGTTGAAAAATAGCCATCATATATTCGTTTTCCTAACCAAACTTGTTTCTCTGTATCATTATGCTAGTTAACAGTAGATGAAATTATTTTAAAACTACAAAAATGCGGGCAATAAAGATTAAAATATCACTGACATTACCGAAAACCTTAAGTATTAATGAGATAATTCTTTCTTTTGTGAATTTGAATTTTATTTATGGCCTTTAGGCATCTAAGGGTCAGCTTGGGATAGGAGATGGAAAAGGATTCGGGAAGGTGTTGGCTAAAACTTATGTTGAAGGTGCTATCTCGTCATTTGCCTGGAATAACTGACGAAACTCCTGGAAAACCTGTCAGGATGGTCGGCCGCTGGGATCGAACCCAAGACCTCCCGAATGCTACGCCAACGCTCTACCAGTCTATCGTTTTTATTCAGTATTAAACTGGAATCTCTGTGTTGTACTCACAGAACCTAGTGCCAAAATACCGAATAACGTTCGTTGGTTGCAAAACTTCTTATACACTGTGCAAGGGAGAATGAAGATGACTGAAGAGACCCCAAGCCTAACTCAATGTACCATCCTACCATTCGTCTAATGTGATTGAAATAATCCAGGGAAAATCTCAGTCAGGATGTCAGTGTAAATACATATTTACCTTCCTACAAGGTAAAACACAGTTTCTTAAGACTGTGCAAGAAAGTTCTTATCTGTGCACCGAGAAACAACTTTCTTAGAACTGAGATATCAACATTCTCATTTAATTTAAAATGAGACCTCACTGATCACTGATCTTATTTCCAAACCTGCATGTACTTATATTTCAAATAAATGAGAATGCAGATATCTCATTTCTGAGAAAATTGTTTTACGGTGCAGAGAAAAAAATTCTCAGCTTTAAGAAGCGATTTTATACCGTCTGGTTTCAAACTTGGAGCACCTGTACTAATCACGTATGGAAACACGATGTTCTATTTTCTAAACCCTAGTGGCCGCGCTAAGTCAGTACTATATAACTTTTTTGTGCTTTTTAGAACGAATCTAACCGGTATTAAAACAAGTATTTCACTCATACAGATGTAAAAAAGTCAGATTATTATTCTGATAATTGTTTCAGGTTTTGCAACACTGACAAAGATTAACCAAACGAAAAAAATCCGTTCAGTCTCTGAACGACATGCTTTTCATTGAGAAGACTCGCGAACAAGGCAGAGTTTGTCTTTCTTTCAATGACTGATCAGCTGAACGACATCTTTTAAAAGCAAGCCATTTAGCTGATAATACTGAGTTCTTTTTCTTCTTCTTACTGTCATTCTTACTTAACGAAATCTTATTTCAGTTTGTGAGAAAAATAAGAAGAAATAGCACAAAACAAAGACAATCCTCTCCTATTTTTCCTTGGTGTTATTTGTTCCAATGCGATAATTTAGAATTTAGCAGTTTAAAGAGTGACTTTTCAGAATACTAATGGATACCTTAAGATCAGGCTTGATT
This sequence comes from Lepisma saccharinum, assembly GCA_022664845.1. Lineage (NCBI taxonomy): Eukaryota > Metazoa > Arthropoda > Insecta > Zygentoma > Lepismatidae > Lepisma > Lepisma saccharinum. The sequence continues at coordinate 5,982 of JAGDQP010063467.1, forward strand.
CTTTTGGGAGATGAGTTTGTTCTAATAAGCTTATGGGGCAATTCACAAAACACCTGCCAGACAAATCCTCCATTCCCAATACGAACACAACAAGAATCAAATATTTAATAATATGAATGGCTTCAGTATCCAAAAACACGAGTAGTTTTAGAGGTAATGCTATGTGTGTTAAGCTGATGAACTAGATTGGTGATCCCACACTGGTAGACCAAAATTGCTGTAACCAGAAACGCTTTTTTGAAAACAAGGGCGCTATCACTAAAATTAGCTTTTTAAAAAGTTTAAACACTTTTCAACAAGCAGATTACAGCAAAAACATTTTAGTGAACCTATTTCATTCATCTTCTCCCAATTTCCTCTCAGAACTTCTCTATCATATCCTTATTATGATGTTTTTGTAGAGTATAACAATAAATCGCAGGTATATCCTGATATTTATGGTTTTACTCTAGATCATTACCGCATGTATATCATTACATCCTATATGTTCATGGTCAAGCTCAAACCACCGCAAATGCTGGATAAAATTTCTCAATTGGTCAGCAGACATAACCGATAGGCTTGTCCATGAACACAGAACAACAATTTCTCTTCAAACAATGTCTTGTGCTTCAGTAACGATCAAATTCGATGGTACTCGATTGTGTCCGATGGTGACTGAAAGCAAGCTTCTTCTCTTTTTTGATAAGTGTGTTTTGCCACTGTCTTTTATACAGTGATGCACATTACAGCATACTTCGCGGCAAAACGTTTTTACTTAATTTAACTTGATCAATGAGTCCGTGACCGCCCTAAACTTATGTAAACGTATCGATTGGGATATGGATACTGATTTATGCTTTGTGATTATGATCATTTATTTCTGTGACTTTGAATAAATGATTTAGAATAAAATTAGAAAGAAATATAAAATTTAACTAGCTGTTACTGGTCTCGGTTGTATAAGGTTTCTTAAAATACAGCAAGTTTGATTTCAAATTGATTCAATACAATACAATCAAATTGATTTCACGGTACACTTAAACATTTTCATTTCTGTTTCTCAAATGAAGACTACAAGAAAAGGACGTACTTAGTCCATTTTTGGCGAAATTAAGCTAAGAGTGCCATCAGTTAGCTCGTTGAATGGCCTTTTAAACAAGCTATCATGCATGAAGATAGCTGTCACGCATAGTCCGTCTGCTACAAGCGAATCTTTATTTGATGTGCAGGTATACGCAATGTTAATTCTAGACTTTTAAAACGCTCTTCTGTAAAATCAATAATTGAACAAAGCACGTTCTTTTCCTGTGGTCTTTAAATCTTATCATAATAAAGAAACTTAGAATTATATCAATTCCTGTTGAAACAATACAGTTGTGGGATTTAGAGTAAGGTAGTTCTTGTCATGAACTCCAGGGGAGAAAGGAGGATTGTAACAACCAAACCCTTAATTAAATAGCATTCCGGCATTCGCCCGGTGCTATCGTTACGAGAAGCTGAAATATCCGTAATCAGGATGGCTACCGCTAACACAATATAAACCAGTACTGACACTTTATTGTCTATCCATAAGTACTTTTGTACTAAACTATGAGGCTGGGGTTTAAATACTCCAAACATTTTATCGAAAAAATGGATTAAACAACTTATCAAAAGTTTATTTAAATCTCAAGCACTCTTGGCCTCGATTTTGGGCCGACATATTATTTCATTTTTCTCAAAAATGACTAAACAATTTTCATGCAAACTTTGATTATATGTTCTATTCTCATAGAATTTTGTTACATCCTTCGATCGTGTGTCAAATTGAATATATTGGATGTCTTAAGTAGCACAAGTTGGTGTAATTTTATATAATGCAGCATATTTAAAGAAATGAGGCCTTTGAGACCCTTCCATTTTTCGCATATATTATAATTGCTCATTGTCATAACTGTGAATCAAATTGTTCCTTCTTTAGTAGAAATCGTAGAGCATACAAGTCTATTTTGTATTTTATTTAACAGACATTGCTTCCAGTCAATCACCTTCGGTGTTACTTTTCTGATTCCTCCTTTTCTCTAAGCTGGAAAAATAGCTTCCAGCGGATAGCTAACAGCGGATTCCTGAACTAAATGGTAACTTCCTTACAATGCAGTCAGAAGAAATACATGATTGCGTTACTATAATTTCAAATTGTGTAATAATAAGCAAGTTAAAAAAAAGATAAAAATTAATTGTATGGGCGGTAACAGCACTATGGCTTACGCCCGTCCCGATACGGAAAAGTCCCTTATAAGATAAGATAAAATTAATTGTATGGGCGGTAACAGCACTTGACTTACGCCCGTCCCTATACGGGGGAAGCCCCTTATCGTTGTCACGTCTAAAAACTAAAATAATAAAATCTTATAAAAACCTGAAGATGTATAGAGACAGAGACAGAGACAGAGACAGAAAGAATAGTGGTAAAAACTAAAGATGTATAGAGTCTTTAGCACAACGAGATAAAAACAAGAAGACTGTAAATGGGCCTTCACAAAATAAATCAATTGTAAAACATAAAACTTAACAGCTAAGGGACATAATCATCTCAAAGAGACGGAGATAGACCTGTCTCACGAATATACCTAAAAACTCTCCGCAACATACCTGGTTCATCCCCTAATAATGACGCCATGTCATTGGGGATGTTATAACGTTGTCTGAGATGATTATATCCGGGACAATCTAAAAGCACGAGACGTATACTTAAAACCACATTGCAATTATTACAATGTGGTGGATCCAATCGTCGTAACAAATAACCGTGTGTCAGGCGACTGTGGCCTATACGTAAACGACATAAAAGGACTTCGTCACGCCTACTATCTCAGCAAGATGATTTCCATGGAGCAACAGTTACCTTAATTTCTTTCAATTTATTAAGTGCGACGTCATCCCATCGTCGTTGCCATTCAATAATAAGCAAGTGATATTAATTTAATTGCAATATTCCTTTAATTACAATTCTGAATTGATTGAATTTTATTTATGGCCTTTAGGCATCTAAGGCTTAGGCCGGGATAGGGGAAGGGAAAGGATTCGGGAAGGTGCCATCCCGGCATTTGCCTGGTGTGACTGAGGGAAAACCCCTGGAAAACTTCAGTCAGGATGGTCAGCCGCTGGGATCGAACTCACGATCTCCCGAATGCTATGCCAACGCTCTACCACTGAGCTACGGCGGCTCGGTTTAATTACAATTCTGTGCAAGTCTTTGACACAATAATATCATAAGGTATTCACACATACGTTTAGAAACTGTAATTGTTTGGTGCTCTGTGTTAGCTATGTAACAAAACTCGAAGAACACAACAAAACAAAAATAAATATACAAATCTATGAGAGTAACGTAACATAATTCATGATGTCAATGAAACTTCTTTTAAGAGTATTTTCCACCGACGATCATTTATGGTAAAGACTTCTACTTGCTTGTAATTTGAAATAGAAACACACTTCTGAATTAATGAGTACAGATAATTTATTTTTACTTTAAAATAAAGTAAATAAATTACTAAATTATATAACAGAACCACATCACCATATTTTAAATAGAAATCATCATCTTTAATCGTACTATAGGTGGACTATGTGAACTGCACACTAAATACCTGGCAATAAATTTACCTAACTTCATTCTAGAGTGACATCCTGAAATTAACATCCATCCTCATTATCATCACTGCTGTTTAACCCAGAATGACTAACTTCTACTTTTTATAATACTATGAGTAACGTGGGGTGCGCTTCCACCCTAAAGAAGAAAATCAAAATATATAAAAAAAATATTAATTATTATACAATTACTTACCTTACTTACCAACCGGCAATACAACTCAGGGTGAGCTTTGGCCTCCTTAACAATCAGCCTCCACTTTTGCCTATCTTTGGCCTTCTCTCTCCATTCTTTAACCATCATACACTTCAGATCTTGCTCTATATTATCAATCCATCTTATTTTAGGACGCCCTCTTCTTCTACTGGAATAGAATTTCTCGTTCATTATCCTTTTTGGTATTCTGCTTTCTTTCATCCTTAATAAGTGTCCATACCATCTCAGTCTCTGCACCTTCACAAATCTTACTATATCTTCGTATTTCAATATGTTGTTTATCTCTTCGTTTGTTCTGATCATCCACTGATCATCCTTTTTCACCGGTCCATAGATTTTCCTCACTATCTTCCTTTAGAATTTCCTTAGTGTTTCTTCGTCCTCCTTCCTCATTACCCATGTTTCCGCTCTATATGTCACAATAGGCTTAATAAGTGTGTTCTAAACCTTGAGTTTCGTTGCTCTATTAATTAGCCTGTTTTTAGTAGTTGTAAATTAGCATGATATGCTCTACTGCCCGCCTGGATTCGTTCGTTAATCATCTCTCTCATTTTATTCTGACTGTTTATCAGCATGCCCAGATATTTAAACGTTTTTACTGCTTCGAATTCTTTCCCCTTTATTACGATATTACTGTGCTTTTTTCTCTTTGGTCGTTATTATCATATATCTTGTTTTACTTATGTTTGTTGTTAGTCCATACTTGTTTGCTTCGTCTTCCATTCTTATATACACTTCCTATAGTTCCTTGATGGTCTTGGATATTATTATAACATCATCCGCGTATGCAAGTATTTGGCTTAACTTGTGGAATATTGTTCCTCTTTTATCGATCTTTTTTATGACGCCTTGTAGTGCTATGTTAAATAAAGTTGTGGACAATCCGTCTCCTTCCCTCACTCCTTTGTTGTAGATAAACTCTTTAGTTTTTTGGTTGCCTATTTTAACTAGAGATCTTGTTTGACTTAGGGTCATGACTGTCAAGTTGATCAATTTAGCTGGTATTTTCATTTCTACCATTGTCTCAATTAGCATCTTTCTATTAATACTATCAAATGCACTTCTAAAATCAACAAACAACAGATGTAAGTCACTATCATGTTCGAAATGTTTTTCAATTATTTGCCTGATTGTAAATATCTGGTCTGTAGTATTTCTCTCTGCTCTAAATCCACCCTGATATTCTCCGATTTTCTTCTCTATTATTTTTTGTATTCTTTCATGTATAATTCCTGTGTATATTTTATACATTATACTTAACACTGTGATTCTTCTGTAATTTGCGCATTCCGTTCTCCCTTCTTATGTATTAGGCACAATATTCCTGTCTTCCAGCTTTCTTTCTACTTTCCATATTTTTATTATCATTTTATATAGTTCTTCCTTCACTTCTTCTCCAGTGGTTTTAAGCTTTTCTGCTGTTATGTTATCTTCGCCTGGGGCTTTGATGTTCTTCGTCTTCTGCAATGCTGTATGGAATTCTTCTCTTGTTGGCTCTGTGTCTAATTCGTCCTCGTCTTTGTATTCTATTATAATATCTAGTTCTTCACCATCATTCTCGTCATAGAGTTGTTCATGGAAGTATTCTTTCCATCTTGTCAATATTTCTTCTGTGTTGCTAATCATGTTGCCATTGCTGTCTTTGCATCCTATTTCTCTCGGTGTATCATCTAGTCATTTTCTTCCATGCTGTATAGAACTTTCTTGTTTCATTTGCTCCGCTTAGTTGTTCTACTTGTTCTATTCACCGTTTTAAGAATTCTTTTTTCTTTTGTCTACATGTTCTGTTTGCTGCTCTCCTTAACTCATTATATCTTTTACTGTTACTTCTATTCTCTTTTTGAATCATTTTAATCCTGGCTTCATTCTTCTGTTGAATTGTAGTTTGGCAGTCTTCATCAAAC
>JAGDQP010063469.1:0-11720 GCA_022664845.1 Lepisma saccharinum
GGCGTATACCCCTCTGAAACCATTCATCGTGTATCGACTATCGACGAAGGTATCGTAGAAGTTTCCTACATGTTAACTTTACCTTTGTAAAATATAAGTAAGTAACGCCATCTCTTTCTTCTTTTTCAAAATTATTACATGTAATTGCCTATTTTCCATGGCTATCTTAAGCAGCGAATACCACATATTCATGAATTTCACTTCTTAAGGTATCTAAAAAGAAAAAAAACTAACTTAGTAGCTTTTTCAGTGCCGGAAGTTATTTAAATAAAAAAAATTGATTTCAATAAAAAAAATCGATTTAAATTAAAAAATCAACAAAAAAAAATAATATTTTTTTAATCGTGACTTTTCAACCCGACCCTGGTTTGAGCTAGCGTTTTCAATACGAGATTTGACTCATATAATAATTACCTACGTACAATAAGATTAAAAATTATTTTTTTGTAACTCAAAGAGGATTGATTAACTTGACTTTCGACTGCCTAATTCTATCATTTGCAGATTCTACACATGGACGGTGAAATAGGTGGTAAATAGAAACAGGCGCTTTACGCTCATTCGTTTGGGTAAATGCACTTTATGTAGGGTGTAAACTACTGAAATAAATATTCATTTCACGAATTAATGAATCACTATTATCTGAGCTAAACATCGTTTTGTAGAAGCGACTAATCATTACATATCTGAAAGTTTCGCTGGAAATTTCAAATTCGTCAGCAAAATCAGGCTATTTTTCTGCACAAAACTATTTTATTTACCAAATGAATAGACATATTGCCATAAAATTACACTGTAGGTTAGGAACAGTGTTAAGGTATTCTTGAACGAAAACAATGAATTGATTGGTTGAGGGTTAACAACGATACAATGATTTATTTAATTGAATTTGTAACAAACGCTTGGAAGTCTGTTTCGATAATAAAAAATAGCCCTGTTCCCCCTTTAACTTTGAATTTAAATTTAGTTATAGTGTTTTGGCACCTATGGGATAGGGTAGGGGAAAGGATGCGGGAAGGAGACGGCCAGGGGCTAAGTTGAAGTTACCGTCCCGACATTTGCCTGATGTGACTGAGGAAAAATTCTGGAGGAATCTGTCAGGATGGTTGGCCGCCATTATCAAACCCAAGGCCTTCCAACTCTCTACCAACTGAGCTACGGCCGACTCGCGTTACAAAAAATGTTTTTTCAATGTTTTATTTGGCAATGCATAGTGATAGTTTGATTCAAGTATCGTTTTGTAATTAGAAGAACAGCATTGAATTTGTTCAGAAAAAAAAACTTTAATTCACTAGTAGATTCATTCTGGGGATAGTGGGGTTCAGTTGGTAGAACGCTCACCTCTGTTGCTAGGGGTCGTCGGATCGATCCCTGCTCATGCCATGTTTGCTTTGTGTGCGTGGGTTTTCTCGGGGTGCTTCCGTTTTCTCCCACTTTCTTCATTCCACCAATTCATCCCATCATCATCCACACGACCTCACCCGTAGTTGCCTCATGGCCTTAAAATAAGTTCAAACTAGAAAATTCAACGATTTTATACGGAAAATAATATATGTCTACAAAACGGCTGTACATTTTGTCTTGAAATTTCTAATTTTATATTTTCATGGTCTTTACATTAATCATACCTAAAATTTTATTTCGGTAACTTCACTCGTTCTTGATATACAAGAACTTATTTTCTACAAATCTATAAACAAATTTAATAAAGCAGTTGTCAACTTTGGAGGCGCATTTTATGGTAACCAGGATCACCATGGACATAAGAACTGGCCTATCAGAACTCTTATATCGTGTACGTGTTATATCCAAAAGTTCATTCCAATGGACCAATGGGCAGAAAACTGTCCTTGTGCGCAGTACTTCTTTGTTTTATTCTTGTGCCTCTCACGTAAGTGTGAATCTACAACGAATTGTTCGTGTCTGCTTGAAATAATCAAAAAACAATGTAAACCCACTATACGAAAAAATAATTTTCCATCTTATTTTAGCTCCATAATTGACCTTAAATGTTCTATGTTTATTCCACACCATATGTAAATATTGCAAAGTTTGCTTGTAAAAAATGAAGGTTCTTTTATGCAGAATAGTTTCAAACACATATTTTACAAATATATATATATATATATGTTATACGTGTGTGAATGAAAAATGGAATTAATGCTTATGTATGCAACAGATTTATTAAAGAAAGTAAATTATACTTGATATTATTTCTTGAAGCTTGCAATAACGAAAGAAGCGCACAAACCTGGTTTTAAGATATCGTTCCCTCACCATCTTCCAGAATTTATTTCCTTGCGTTAAGTCCACAATTCACGTCTCTCGTTCAGCAACTAAAATTGAATTTCTTCATATTAAATAGACCTATTATGATGCAAACTAGTATCAGCCTTTAGATATTGCCGTCAATACTACTATGGATAATACAATTGCTTCCTTTCATTCTTTTTTTTAAACGTGTTCTTCCATATAATTTATTAAGTTACTTTTTTTTGTAATATGTGTATGTAGCGATGGAATCCTTTAATCTCGCTAACTGGTTCGTTGTTGGCACTGCTACTACCGAAGCCAACATTGAGAAATAATTTGGTGTGTAATTAAACCACCATCTCCTACCTCAGTGCTAATGACTTGCAGCCTGTGAAGCTTCATTAGCACAACCAGTAGTGCTTCACTTACTATCATCTAATTTAATGGCTTAGTTGCATCCAAACCCAGGACTATCCCTGATTGATAATATGCAATTCGATATCTTTATGATAGTAACTAGCTAGTTGGAAACAGCAACTGTAAAAGATACACGTAAATAGCGTACTAACCACCACGATAATAATGATATTCATAACAAGTTAGATTTTAGTAAGTTCAACTAAAAATATTATATCCGTCATGCGCATTCAGGTCACCCCTAAGAAGCCTTGGTTATTATTTGATGTGTTATGAAACTGAATGTCATTAAAAGTTGAATTATAATGACACTTCACTGAAATAGTTTTCATGATAGCTCAAAGTAATCAAAACCAGAAGGAATACAGTATGAGGTAAAACAAACGCCATACCTAACAAAGGTAATACTTGAGAACTGGAACACAAGTATGTAAAAATAAGAAGCATGAACACATTTAAAATAGGAAGAGGGACCTCTAGAAATACCATAAATATGAACGTATAGACAAAAAGGAACACAGTATGTGATTTCCTACTGACTAATGTTTTCTCACTGCACCACCTTAAAACGTTATTTGAGACTCTTTACGTCCCTACCACCATCACCTCTGGGCTTCAAGTTCGTCTCGACCTTAACTTTACATCGATTGTTGGAAAGGAAAAGGCAATTAGCGGCTCTGGTCTAAATGAAGATATTAATCCGACATTCCCCTAGACCAACTCCTCCCTTCGGGAAGAGACCTCATCCACTAGAGGATTGAATATGTGATTTGCTATATATATATATATAGGGTGGACAAAAAAAATTGGGAGTCAATATTCTAGGAATAATAAGTTCTAATCAAATCAAGACAAAAAAGTCCTTTGAAGAAATATAAGAAAGGGGTAGTTTCGGAGTCAGAGGCAGCCGAAGTGAAAGCGGCTTTGTCAAAAATGACGTAATATCTCGACAAATAAAGTCGTGTCGGTATAGCAAATCAGAATCGAAGTTGTACCCAATCCATTTATTTCAAAAAGATTATGATTGACGAAAGCAGCTTAGAGAGAATTTACGTACATGCCTATTGCGCATGTGCGATCTTAATACGTTGACAACGAAATTCGAACATTGCAAAACCCGTCTATGTGGCAAACCACCAATCACAAACTTTGCTCAAAGATTGGCTACAATTTCGATAATGATTTGCTAAACTCACACGGCTTACGCACCCAGCCCTCGTGGACCTGGCGGTAACATCGCGAACTTCTGATCGGCAATTGGTTGGCACGTGGGTTCCAACCCGACCATCCTGACTGAGTTTTTTCAGAGTTTACTTCAGTTTCACCAGGCGAATGCCGTGATGGTACCTTAATACAGTCACTGGCTGATACCTTCCTACATAACCCATCCCGGCTTGAGCCACAAAGATGCCAAAAAGCCTTAAATAAAATTCAAATTCAAAAGACTTACGCCATTATTTGTCGAGAAATGACATTCACGACGATGTCACACTCAATTCGGACGCCACCAACAAACATGGAACATCTCTCAGTAATGTATTCAAATGTTGAAATCGCTGTATAGAAAGCTATCGAATGCTTAACTGCATGTTATTGAAAGAAATACAACAATGCGAATTGAGAACTAAGTATTCTGGGAATTTTCAATAATAATAATAAACAATTACGGTCGTAACATTTCTGCATATTTTACTCATCTTTTCTTTGCGCTGCCTCAAGGCATATGTAAGAAATATCTGCATTTTCCTTCAATGATTCTTTCAATATCATTGCTAAATAAGGATTTTCTCCTTCTATAACATCCAATCAATTATTTTTATTTCCTCAAGTCCAATTTAATTCATTTTTTATTTCCCCTTTCTTCATCATACCAATTTAATTCCGACCTTATTTTATTTTTATTTTTATTCAAATTAAGATTCAAATTTCAAAAGCTTCCAATCTTCTTTCATAAATCCTCTGTGGAAGAAAAAAAAAATCTTTTAGAGAAAATCAGTAAAACTCCTTGTAACCTGCAGAAATGTGAAATTACACATCTATTATATTGTGGTCCCTCAAGCAGAATCTTAAGAAGATGGGGTAGCAACGTAGATAAAAAAAAAGCACATTTTTCTAAATTGCGTTTGCCTGGAAACAAAAGACATAATAATATCAGCTTTTTCACTTCAAAACTTGTACTTAAAGTTTTATTCAACTTCCTTTTGACCCCTTCTTTAAAAGTAAAATGACGAAAAAGATATAGAAAGGGAGAGATACTTTGCCGCCAAGAACGAAAAGCCACACAGCAGACACCAGTGAACAGATTTCAACACGGGATGAAACGATAAATTTCATGCTTAGAATAAATTAAGTTAAAAGTTGAAAAAGAGAAGCATGACAAAGGATAAAAAAATAAAAAAAAAAAATAAAAGTTAAGAAAGAAAAGAATAGCTAAGATAAATGTCCAAGTTGTATCTCTCTCCATTTTCGCAGAAAGATTTTTTTACGTCATTTTTCAAGCTCCTGCAGGTAAGGAAAGAAAATCAATATGGTAGCTAATTCATCTTAGAGACAGACGTTATGATTAAACGTTGATCTAGCCTGACAAGTTGTTGGAAAACAATTGAGACGACCAAAATGTCATTTGACAGCTTTTCATCGACTAATCGATTTCTTTTTATGTGAACGTGGAGTAAACCGTATTTAGTAACAACACCCATTAAGAATATGTACTGAACGAAGGGTATTTAAACGCTCTCTTGCCTAGTCGCGGCCTTGGTATTTATCTCAAAACCCTTGAAACCAGGGGTAAATATCATAACCAATAGGAAGTTTGCCAGGATTTTCTGTTTGAGGGGTGTAAAAAGTCAAAATTGGGAAGGTGTAAGAGGAGTTTTGCTGGGTTTCTTTCGATTTGTGACCGTAAACAAATTTTAAGTTGGGGTGCTCGAGAATTTGGGGAGTGACATCCCCCATAGTGGGGGTCTGGCAGAATTACTGTTCATTCACATTCACGTGAAGTCTTATGCAATTACGTTTAAAAAAGAACAGTTTCTACGTGACGCACGTTTCATAATATTGTTAACATCTTTTTTCAATTTTCACTTGCAGCTGAACTTGGATGATTTCAACAGCCAAGATGTATCAATATATCTTCGTGCATTAATTCGGAGGTAACTATGAATTTTCAGTCAGTTGTAATGCCATGGTGAAATATAGCTTTTTAAAACACAGAAAATGGTTTTCACCAACCTTTAGTGAGGATTTAACAAAACGTTAGTTAACCAATTTAATGTATTTCAAAGCTCTTAAAGTTTCTTAATGATTCCTACGTCCGTAACGCATAATGAGTAAAACGCAACCAGAGAATCACAATTTTGTATGGTGCTTCCACGTACAGGATATACGAAGCAGAAGGGGTGCCTGACACGGAGCTGGTTTACTCATTACTCGCTAGTTAGTTTACTAACTATCGACGTATGTCCCAGAACATGTCCCCACCACCACCACCACCACCACTTCAGTGCTGTTGAAAAGTAATTAGTATCTCACACGATGCTGGTAGTATGAACTTTTGACAAGCACAGCGGCTGTTTACAAATGATGGTCATAAGTGAAGTTAGTCATAATTGAAGGGGAGAATTCCTTAGATCGAAATTTAAAAAAAAAAATCGAAACATGCGTGCCTTTGGAGGCATCGTCACAAATGACTTCATGTTTCGGAATAGATAATCAATCACGTAAGACGTGTCGGCTTATAAAATCAAATCGAAGTTGGATTTGATTTCAATATTTCAGAAAAGTTTACCCAGGAACATCTCTTCTCGTCAACAACTGAAGAGCACAGGAAAAGAAGGTGCTTTGTCCATTTTGGGCCAATTTAAGATAACTCTTCAGATACCTCTTCGAAAGGCCTTTCTAACAAACTGCCATACATGAAGAGAATATGCATAGGCCGTCTACAACAAGCAGATCTTTATTTGATGTGCAGGTGTACGTAATGCTAACTAATTCTGAATTTTTAACACGCTCTCCTGTAAAATCAAGGAAATGGACAAAGCACGTTCTTTTCCTGTTGTCTTCAAATGCTATTTACATTTTCTGCAAACTTTCTGCTGCAGATTACAGCTTCTATAGAGTTCAACACACACCCCTCAAAAAATGTTCGTAGTTAATCAACTGACACTGTCGACAAGACACTCCACTCCAGTCGAGAGTTTCAAACTTCAAATGGTCGGGTCTTCATCTTGGTCGAGAATTTTTGTATAGTTTGCCACTTATCAACTCATTCAAACTACTTTTAGAACGTATATTTTAATAGTTATTTTAAGAATTTTGTAATTCAGCAATAATTATTTTTCTCTGTGCAATATTAGAAGTATCCGAGTTTTACACTTTGCATCGATATCACGCTATGATCTACATCGACATCAGTGGTCTTATGACCAACATTAACCCATTATGGGTAATAACGTATTAGTGCAGTTGTGACGATATTATTAACGTAAAATCCCAGTTTTAAGCTGAGGAACTTCAGCTGAGGAAGCGAAATACGGAGGAAATACAGATTCGAAGGTTTACCAGTAATTTAATTTGTAAGGTAACTTTATCTCAGGCCAGATGGATGAAGGAAGAATTCGTGGAATGAAGAAAGTGGGAGGAAACGGAAGAACCCCGAGAAAACCCACGCACACGGTGTTTGTCCACCACACAGCTCACATGACATGAGCTGAAAAAGAACTGATGACTCCAAACACCAGAGGTAAGCGCTCTTCCATTGAGCCACTGCAGCCCCCGAATCGAAGCTTGAGAGTCTTCTACAAGCTGTGCAGCTGATATGTATTATATATGATATGTATTATGATATGTATTATATATGAGTTTACGAAAATGCCTTGCCAACATATTGATGCTACTAATTTCTAATACAATTATTTAGTTTTGATAAGCCCTCCTGAATAATCCTGCTCTTCAGCGCTTTGAATAAAGGGATCTATTACAACAATAATTTATATAGTTCCAAAGCATTAAGTGTGGTGCCATTATAGGAGTAAGTAAAGGAAGAGAAGATCTCAATAAATAACAGTGTGCGTACAATTTGACATGAAATTAACAAAGTGTAATACCTGAATCAAGAAAAAAATAGCATTCTGCTCCAGAAACAAGACATTTACAAATTCATTTCCTTTGAAAAGAGAAATGTAGACCACACGACTGGCTATATCTATCACGCAGCACGCCACGCTAAAACCTAAGTACTGTCTCTCACGCAGACTTATTTGTTAATAATATACCTGCTAACAATAGCTCAGGAAATTCCACTTAAGGGTCACGTTAATTTAAACCCAATAACAGTTGGATACTTAGTCATTAAAACGAATGAAGCAGCATGTCCAGGAGATTGCCTCTAACAGGATTGAGAAAGATTATGGTGCAAATGCTAAGTGGAATAACTCAAACTCCATGGTCTCGTGGCGAAAGTCGCCAGGACTGGGGAGATGGATAGGGTTTTTTAGTCCTGCTAACGCCAGCTAGTCATTCTGTCAGATTCTTCCTGGTTTCCCTCAGTCACATCAACTGAATGGTTCCTTGTTTATTTAGGGGCCACTACCTTCCTATTCTTCTTCCACGGACAGAGTAATTAAATGTTATTAAAAAAAATATGGACTCTAGTCTCAGAGGCTATAAATCTCAAAGGGTTCACCGGGTTTATTTCGATCAAGGAGCTATATCGATCATAAGGGCAAAAACAGGTCAATCCTATGATTTCCGCGATTATTTCCCCATAGTTTCTATCTACTGAAGTAGCAGCGGGGGGGGGGGAGGATCTCACAACTCATGACGTAAATGTGAGAAGGGTATTACGTTAGTGGAGCTGTTATTTTTTTAAAGATAATAAATTAGCACCCATCTTATTTCTACACAGACAATACTATTTTGGGACATGGGTCCATAATAATAACCTCAAAAGTGTCTATGAAAATACATCTTTTATACAAGAAATTCATCCCAGGAGATTAGGAAAGGAATTTCCATTGAAAAATTACTGTATTTCAATGCGATTTCACTAGTTTCTTTCTCCAATTACATTCCTGGATAATTGTTTTAAAATTTCATTTGTATTCTTGGACTTGCTGTTTATTGCTTTTACTTTAAATGCAAACAAAGTTAGACACAACTCGATTTTTAATATGATGCAAATTTACCTTGCCTTACAAACATAATAAAGTATATATCCGAAACAATCACTATTTTTTTAAAAAAAACGAGTGTAAATTACGAAGTAACACTAATCTTGGGACTCAGTTTCGACTAAGCTCAAATCAAGATGCTTAAGAAATTATTAAGAATTTTACTATTAATATACAGGGTGAAGCGTAAGTCAGTTAACCGAACATCGCTTCACCTGTCTGATAAGTCAGTCTGTTTGTTAGGTTAGGTAAGCGACGTGACTAACAAACCATAAAAAAGCACAGAGTTAGGTGCTATTAGCTAGTTAGTTTGTTTTCCCCTTCTCTGCAAGTTACCAACAACAACTTAAAAAAATGCAGTTAGCTGACTTATTCGGCACCCTGTATTTAAATATATTACATTTGCATTTATTTATAAGTTTCGTTATGCAATTATCAGGTGGAGTACTCGTATTTGTCAAACCCAGCCCTCGCAGTTCAGGCGGTAAATTTCTGGACTTCTGATCGGCAATGAGTAGGCACGTGGGTTCGAACACCATGGCTGAGCAGATTACTCAGGTTTCCCCTCAGTTTCACTAGGCGAATGCCGGGATGGTGCCTTAAGAAAGGTTTTCTCGATCCTCTACTTAACCCATCTCGGCCTGAGCCGAAAATACCAAAAGGCCTTAAATATTTAAAGAAAACATATTTGCCAATGATTGGAAGATCCGTAATCAAATTTATCTCATAACTGTATGGATGAGAAGAAAAATTAAACATTCAACGGCCTGAGCCACAGTTGCCTAAAGATCTTAAAATAAAATTCAAATGCAGTTAAACATTACATAAAGCAAATTTTCAGAATATTGGAAAGAAAAGTATTGTTTAAGTTACACGTAATATTGAGGAACTTGTGGTTCGAATTCATATGTACCTTATTTGTGCACCAAAGTTTCAAAAACAATGGTTAGAATTTGAATTCATTTATGGCCTTTAGGCATCTCAGGCCCAGATACGATGGGGAAGAGGATGCTAGAAGGTCTCAGGGCCTAGTTAGTAGCTACTATGCCGGCATTTGCCTGCTGTGACTGAGCAAAAATTCTTGTCAGGATGTTTGGCCTCCAGGATCGTTCCCAGGGCCTTCCGATTGCTAAGACAACGCTTAGAAGTAGGTAATTAGAAGCATTTGAAACATGTGGAACGTTTTGGCAAAAATATGGAATATTTACTTTTATTCATATCCCCCATCCAATTTATCTGAAGAACTATTTCGTGCTATTTCTGTAGTACAAAGAGAAAGAGCACTTCATAAAAAAAAATGTAAAATTTTGTATTTTGGGGCTATTTTCGTAACTAATAACTTCGGCCCGTCTCGAGTCCATTAGCTGTTAATTCTCTAAAATCCACAAAATAACACCCATGCCCCAGTCGGGATTCGAACCCGGAACCTTCGGGTCGCTGGCTTAGCGCCTCAAACCGCACGACTACCAAGAAGGCAAGAGAACTTCATAAGTTGTGTTAGAAAATCTAAGAGAAAATTTCGTATAACCAATTTACGTAAATTCGTACAAAACAAGAATAAGTAAGTCAATCACAAATTGACGCACCAAATACAGAAAGTTTAAATAAAACTTTTATTTTGTCCTTATGGGATCAAAGAAGAGCGAAATATGCAGATTTGCTACAGGATTTTGTTCTCTTTTTTTCATCACGTGGTTGCAGTTATATAATGAGTTTCCGAGCTAGATCTTCGGCAGTTTCCAGGATTCCGTATCCGAGGAAAGCGAAATTTTACGATTCAGTCAAGATCTTCCTTTCCCCGTTCTCGCACGTTTTGACGGCTTTTTCTAGTCTATGTTCCTTGTAGATAAGTAGCCCGCCAATGTAAATCCACCATCACTCCAAAGATGATAGTGTTCTTTTTAAAGCACTCTTGTATGAAATTACCCATGTCAAGAGAACACTTCGAAAGCACGAAGTTATTATTACTTCTTATTGATTCACAGTAGAAGCATGACGTATTGAGTTTTCATCAGAACACGTATCCTCCATCGGCTTATTTTCCGGACTAATTTGTGGAATGGAGTAAGATCGTCGTTTCGATGCGGCAGTAACATAAGGTACGGCAAGTCTTCCAGTTCGCAATGACTTTCTCCAGCCACGAGCCCCATTCCGAGCCTCCAAGGGCTCCCTTGAGGGCAGTTCCCAAACCTTTAAGAGCCCTCCAGCCGATCTGCCTCCTTGCTGGTCGACAACCCAGCTCAGCATATCATCTCCGAAACAGTATTTCCCATCTGGGTTTGAGGAAGTCTTGAAAACCGTGTCTTCTTCAATCTAACCAAGTGTGAAATGGCAAAACCTGTGTCATAACAAATACGAATAATTTTATTACGCCTATTACAAGTCTCTGCAGTACAGGATCTAATATCGAATCAAAATGTAAAATTTGAACATACGAAGAACGGGCTGAAAGTGCACTGATAAGGAGAGCTTCATCCGCCTACATAAACTTGAGATATGCTCATTAACTAAAACTCGATACTAATATTGATCTTATTCTGTACTTTGTTTCATTACGATTCTTTTTACGCAACATTGAATTAGTTAAGATGCTAATCTAAACATTGAGGTTTTTCCAGGTAAAGATAAAAATTAATTGTATGGATTACGCCCGTCCCGATACGGGGCAATTCCTTAGAAAGTTTTCCCAGGCTTTTTGCTCGGTCACACCAGGCAAATGCCGGGATGGTACCTACAAACAGGCCCTGGCCGACTGACTACCTTCCAACATCCAATCCTCCGCCCAATTTCGGATGTATATATTAAAATTCAACACTAAGAACCTAAGTTACAATCGAAGACAAAGACAACCAAGTTTTTTTCTTTTTCCAAATTGTTATC
>JAGDQP010063471.1:0-11719 GCA_022664845.1 Lepisma saccharinum
TCTCCATATTAGGATTGAGATCGAAATTGAATTGCAAACATTACTCACTGTTACTCATCATACATAAGTTTTTCGAGAATGATATAAAACGTAATGCTAACTGGCTATTTATTGTTATTTTTTATCTATTTATTTTCAGATACAGCTGGAATTGCCATTTTACACTGGAATTAAATAACATTGCAAACCAAACTACATAAAATGATTACAAACTAAATAACATTAAATTAAATTATATAACGACATATAGCAAAAAAAAAGAAGAAAAAAGAAAAAACAAGAAAAAATATTGTAATACACAACATGAAAAACTCAGATATTGATATTTAGCGCCCGACGGAGTGTTTTCAGTTCCAAAAATGTCAATATTTGAATCAAAATTATTATACCTCGTATTTACAAGTCTATAGACAAGCATGTATTTAGGGGTGGGTCCGGACCCCCCCCCAAAAAAAAAAAACTCAGAGTTTTATGGGAAAATAGTATAACTTCAGGTGTAATTATCATATATTTAATATACATTTCATGCTCAGACACACCTTGGAACCTCCCCCTCCGGAAGCCCTTGGACCCCTCCCAAAACTTAACGCGTTATCGCCACAAATATAGTAGTATTTTGAAAAATAATGACGTAAGCAGTGTTATATTAACAAATTACAATCGAAGTTTCATCCAAAGAATGCATTTGATAAAAAAAAAAGAATGATTACAGACGGGTTTCATATACTCTCTACCGCTCATCACCAATCCCATCAAAATAAGCTGCTTTTGTGGTGAATCCCCAAAGTTTATAGAACTAACAGGTTGCCTTACGTGTGACATCATTGAAGTTTTCCAAAGATGTTAGACGATAGCCCGAAATTAACAAGAAGATAAGAAGAGATAGAGTGAGAAATGTGAGAGTAAGAGGATTAACCAAGATTGTAGAAATATCTAAGAAGGTACAAGAAAGAAGACTGCAGCGGTGTGGACATGTAATGAGGAGAACAAATGACTACGTAGTCAGAAGAGTGATGGCAATGGAAGTGGAGGGCAACAGAGACAGAGAGAGGCCAAGGAGGAAATGGATGGATAGGGTGAAGAATGATCTCGGCGAGAAAGGTGTCAAGAGAAGAAGTTCACGACAGGGCTTTGTGGAGAAGACTCATCAGAAACGTCGACCCTAGCACGAAGATGGGAAAAGACGGAGAGAAATAGGACACTAGTAAGAAGTTTTGTTCTATTGATTTTCTTTAATAATGCAACTTTTTTCATATTACCTTGAAGTTCAAATAAAGAGAGTCCATTTTATAACATTTATTTTTTCAAATGACACTACGTCGTATTATTGGATACTTGTGATCTCCTGCTGCTGATAAATAAAATACGTAGGGCGCGCTATATGATTGTATACAAATATTTTATTCAACCCTATGACATCGTGTTTTCACTTCTGAGATCAACCATGTTGTTAGAAACAAATCTCCGCAACCGAAATTTTCATTCGATGCATCATTTCAGATTTATTGAGAATTATTCATTGTCTTCCCATTGTTAGGCTTCACGTTGGAAACGCTGTATCTCCATAACGAAACGGAATTTCGTCCATGTTCATAGAACCTTTTTTAAAATCTTGTTTCGATGTCAGAAATCACCTCCCAAAAGTAACGCACTTTGTTCTGAACCACCCTGTATATTGTTTTCAGTAAATTTATGTATATTTTCTGCTTTAAAATAACAACAACAATATAGTTTGTTAAAAATAATCTTTAAAGTTGAAGCAATCTGTGCTGCACTCTGCACTGTCAACACTGTATACGATAATAATCAATCATAAATGACCAATTGCGAGGGTAAAGATAGTGCTTCAAACATAAATGGATAAAATGTGCTGCACGCTCTACGTTTAATCAAGAAAAGTTAAACACGTTGGCAGTTATATCAAGAGCAACATAATTCAAGAACTCATGGGGCTTCGGTGGCTCAATGGTGCCAATCCAGGTGATCGAGGGGTCTAGTGCGGTAGTCTGTCGATTCAAGGATCGCGGGTTCGAATCCCGCCTCGGGCATGGATGTTTGTGAGTGTGTTTTAACTTAGATTTAAGATAGAACAAGGTCTACACTGGTAAAAACAAGTTGAACAAGTAATAACAGCCCGCTTAGGACAAACTTAAAAAAAAAATGGTAAAGTGCTCACCTCTGGTGCTTGTGATCGTCGGTTCGATCTCTGCTCATGGTATGTAGGCTTTGTGGTGGACAAACCGTTTGAGTGGGTTTTCCAGTTTCCTCTCACTTTCTTTATTTCACCAGCTTTCCCATGATCATCCATCCGGCCTGAGCCAAAATTGCCTAAAGGCATTAAAAATAAATTCAATAACTGACATTTTAAACTTTGATCGAAGATTTTGCTTCAATTAAATGTAGGAAACAATGTTTGTAGCATAAGACAATGAGTTGTAAAAAAAAAATGATTCATGTAAAATATTGAAATATAATACACAAAGTTACAATATTATTATTCTTGTTTATTTTAAAACTTGGTATGAATCTAGACCCATAACTTCTAAGGGGCCCCTAGAAACAGCCTGTCTCCAGGTGGTTACTGGTGTTAATCCGATCCTGGGAAAGATGGATGAAAATATACATATATGAGCTCCTGCGTAGCCTAGTCGGTAGTGCGCTCGACTTCAATGCGCTGAGCGGCCCGGGTTCAATTCCCGGTGGGGGCTCAAAAAATTTCGGTGTTGACCCAGCATCGTGAAGACAATTGGGGAGCTGCTGTGAATAAAAGACAGTGGCGATCACAGTGAGAACTTCGGCTCTCCTCTCCCAACCCGTCTGGTCAGCGTGGTAGCAGTAGACCAACTCCTCCCTTCGGGGAGAGGCCTCATCCACTAGTGGATTGAATATGGCTGTGATTTATTATATATATAATAATAATTACTTGTCAACCAAAAAATTACGTCTGGTATTCACCAGCAACGCAGTGGTATTTGATTGAGACTTAAAGCGAAAGAATAATAATTACAATACTACTGGCAATCCTTATTCGAAACCTTCACGTAGTACCTTCACGTTTTAGCAACAAGAAGAAAGTGATACTTCTTTTCCCTCTTGTACTAACAATTGCAGTGCAAAGTTTATTATAACAATTAAAGACAGTTACCTCTAGTACCATTAATCGCACTAATTAACCACCATTTAAGGGATTCGGACTGAAACGGATGTATTAAGAAAAGGAGAGGAAAAACTCAACTGAAAATAAATACATACCAGTTCGTAATGATGAAATATTTACGCACGCACGAACATAATATGTTACAAACAATTCGCACACGCACCGACGCAATTAATTACATATAATGATGCGTACGAGGTTTTAGTAAACGAAAAAAGAAAACAACTTGTTTTCAAGATTTTGTCTTGGATAGGAAATACTTTATAATTGAGAAAATGACCGTAATAAATCAGTGAAAAAACGAGAATTTGTACTCTTAACTAACTTCAATCTTGTTGTTTTAATGAAAGTGGTTCTTTATTTAGAATT
The DNA here is from genome assembly GCA_022664845.1 of Lepisma saccharinum. Taxonomy (NCBI): domain Eukaryota; kingdom Metazoa; phylum Arthropoda; class Insecta; order Zygentoma; family Lepismatidae; genus Lepisma; species Lepisma saccharinum. The sequence goes on from JAGDQP010063471.1 coordinate 3,527, forward strand.
TTGATGTCATAAAGCTAATTTCTGTAACTGTTCGGGACACACTGTGATTAAAATCTGACTGTACTTTTTTATATTTGGGATGTATTTTTATTATTGAAGACAGTACGTTAAAAATGTAAGTCACTATCTCGTTTACGTTGTAGATCAGTTCCTGTCTTTACGTCTTGGAAACCTTGTAGATATTAAGCAGTTAGAACGTATGCCGTTATTGGCTTCAGCGTTTCTTTCAGGAAAAATACCCTGTGGGTATTATAAATCATTATAGGGATTGAAAGAGGAGAGTGGGAGCTACACACCACAGTGGATAGCAAGACCTAATAATAGGCTCCTCAGTCCTCAGAAAATAAAAGAATGAAGGAAGTAGGAAGGACTTGGAAAAGAATGGAAGTATGTGGATTATGTTGGCACTAAATTAGTGAAACGTTGCTGCATCTACTATTGGGTATGGAAAGGTTATTTGATAATATACCCACATAGCAAAATGACGTCCCAGGGATATTTGACGGATCTCCTGGCAGGATATCGGGACGTCCGTAGGACGTCCTGTTTAAGTCCCGTTTACATCCATGGGACGTATAGTTATAATTAATCCTTCATATAACTATACGAAGGCATATCCTTCATATAGTTATAATTAATTAAATAATGATAATAGTAAGGTCGATTTAATTTATAGAAATTCCAGGTAAGTAATCCCGCACGGCTTTCCGGGGGACATCCAGGGGACATCCATACGGGATGAACTGTTTGTATTGCCCACAGAGTTATCCCACGGACGTCCTTAGGAGATCGCTATGGGAGCAGGACCATTCTGACGGTAATGGGATCTAAATGGGACGTCCCAGGGACGTACTCTGCTATGTGGGTAGGTTATTTGGCGATAATTCTTACGAGACCTGTCACCGAAAAGTCCGTCCCTTTCGAAGCTACAACGAGGTCTGTGTATTAGCACTTTATTTAACCTTCATGGCATACCACCTATTTTCAATCCACTGTTTGTGCCATGTCGCTCTCTGTAACAAAGATAAGTAATTGACACAAATCTAAGAGAAACTTTGTGTTGTAATTTAATGGTACGTTAATATTCCATGGAAAGTGTGCCTTAATTTTTATTTTCTGTGCCATTCTCCACAAGGACCCGTACAAGGGCCAATTTTGTACTCCCAGTTTTTGAGAGGCTGTGGCGAACCCAGGGTTGTGTTTAGAGGGGCGGTTCTTTGCCTCCCAGCTCTTGGGAAGGTACAGATTAATAGAAACAAAAACGAAGGTAAAATGCGAATCTCTGGGTCCATGCTCTGAAAATAGGATGTAGGCCTATAATGTACTCCCAAAAGACAAAATCATTTTGATAAATTGAAAGCAAATACAGTACAACAAGGCATGTTTACACTGCGGAGAGTTAATTCGATACGCTCACTTGTATACGATGTACAGGCATTTCGCAACTGACCAAAAAGTACTTTAGTTTCTTTCGGAAATCATTCCAAATAGACCAGATTTCCGTATAAATGAGTTTCGCATAAACATGGTTTTAATGTGCTAATAATCTCTCTCTCACACACACATACACGTGCATACAGAGATACAGTGCATGTTTGTCGTATAAGCCCATTTTTAGAAAGTCCTGTTCTTTCGAAAATATCATTACGTCTACATTACGTCTGCTTAAACTGGCGCTTTTGTTTCCTACACAATCACTAGTGATCTCTGCGTAATGTTGCAATTTCATAAACGAAATTATGAATAGTAGAGCAAGGGAAATGTTGACTTATTGTAAGCGACATAGCTTACGCTAAAATTTTGGCATTGTATATTTTCAAGATCTCTTGTTCGCTTCGCTACGCAGGTTGTAATTCTAGTAGAAGAAACGAATGATCCCTTCTTTTTACAATACATGTTTGTTGTAACTGGAAGCGTAATTGACTCAGTCTTGGTGGGGAAGTTAATACCCCCAGGTCATCCTTCTGAAAGAAATCTCTGTCACCTCTGATATCTACACATGGTTTACATGTTCTTATTATTAATTTAATTTGTGGGATGAAAAGGTATCTACGACTGATAACTCGTCAAGTGACTGAAGGATGACATTTCTTGGCGATCAGTTTTCCCACGAAGAAGATGTTCAAGGTAGCAGATCTTTATTTAGGTACCATCCCATCAGCGTATTTCATTCCTTTAATGGTAAGGAAGTTTGGGAACGTAGCCTGAAATTCGTGCTTTTCAACACATCCATCCATTGACAAGCACAACTCTCTGATGTTTAACTAATAGCCTTAGCTTGTGATTTCATTTTGTATTTTATTGCAATTTACTGCAACTTTGAAAAATGCAGACACTCAAACCTGAATCTCCAAGCTGCTGGTTAAGTGTTCTAGCTATTATTATATTAGCACGTCACGGCCACTCTTCTGTGTACAGTATATTAAGCATTCTTTGCTCCTCAGCTAAACCAGAAATTCACTACTGGTCGAAATCAACACTCTTCACGGGATTTTTTTTTTCTCAAAGGAATCTGGTAATCGTGCAGTGTGAAACAATGATATATTTCGATTTCATAAAGATGTTGAGTAAGTTAACTGCTGAAAATGAATCGTATATTTTTTAAAGGGTATAAGTCCAATAGTACAAACTTTTGTTATATTTAGAGAAACGTTTTAAAATGGAAAATAATAAAGCGAGATTAATTCTATGGAAGTTAGCAGATTCGATGGTTGAAAAGTGATTCTGTTATGGGATTGTATCGCTATTGCAATATATTACAATACGAATACAATAATATATGTCATGGGTACTAATGCCCTTAAGTTGGGTAAAAGTTGGTTACTAATGCCCTTAAAAATAAGAAAAAGTACAGAAACCACATTTATTTGCCTTTAATTTCCCTTTATTTACCATTCATTTGTGTTGTTAAACTAACGTAATGTTGCCTGCATATAATTATCAATTAGATTCTTCTAAACTTTATAACACTGATTTATCAATGAAACAAAAATCATCATCTGACAGTAAGTTTAGTCATTGTCTTTGTTTTCATTATTCGCAGCCTCAGCATTTATGTTGTTTTTAACCTCCATCTCAATCACAGCAAATCTGTTACTGGCGCTTTCAATGTGTGTCAACTAATCGACATTTTTCTTGATATTCTTTTATTTTCTTCTCTTTATTGGTTTTTCATTCGCCAAACTTTTGTTCCTGGTTCTTGTTGAGATTGTCGAACTTCTGGTCGAAATTTTCAAACTTCCGTAACAACTTCTACAACAGCGGGACGCTGGCAACTTCTTCCTTACTGACCGGTTCACTCAGTCCCCCGTTGCTCCTTACTCCATCTGTTCCGTTGATTTGGCCATCTCTGGCTGCTCCCTTCCTTGCCTAGTGCTTCTCTTGGGGGCAATCTCATCATCGAGCCATGTTCCTGGTACCCATACAGTTTCAGTCTTGTCACTCTCTTTCCTTGAAATCGTGCCCGTAAATCTGGATGCAAATCATGTACCCTTGTACGAGATACTGATGTACTAAGAAATATACAAATGCCTAAGGTCTCCCAGCTCTCAGATTCACCGTGGGATTTGTGCTCAAAGGAAAAAAAAATTAGTACTGAACTACAAAACAAATGCGTGTAGGAATGGTGTACCCTCCTAATGTGGAGGAGAGAGTGTATGTAAGGATAGTGTATGACAACCAGGGAAACAAGTTAAAGAAAACCGAAGGACTCAATTAACCTTTTATTTGGAGCTCCTAACCCTTCGGAACTGAAGTCCAAAATGAACTCCTTTTACACGGTACTACAAAGCCTTATATACATCACTCAGTGAGTAATAAGGTATATCCCGCGACATAAATTAGTTCCAATATTTTATTTTGCACAAAAGAGTAATTATTCTTTGTACAATGTTATAAAACTTGTTCAATATACTTTCAGTAATTTATGATATTTTAATATTTATTAGTTTTTTTATTTATTAGTTATTTTTTTATTTATTTGCAAGGAGTTCTTCAAATAGAATTCAGTAATGTATTAATGCTCGATGAAAATTGTTCTTGCTTACGTAGACATTGCAATTGATTTACAACTGATTTTCCGTATGGTCAAATTAATTCCAAATCTTTAAATCAAATCAAGGTCTTGAATTTATATGTTTAAATGCAGCAAAACATTCAGTATGAAAACGTATAGAATATAATTAAAATCGATACAATATATAAAAAACAAAATTAACTCGTTATCAACTAAATTTCTGGTATGTGGCCAAAATTAAATAACAAAACTAGCCCACTTGGTAAGATGTGGCCGAAGTCAAAAGTGGGACTCATCTGTGGAAGTGCTGAACTACACACAATACAAGATACATACATCCATATTATCATGTTTGGTTTGAATTGATATTAACGTTCTAAACGAACTGTTGAGCTTCTAAGGATGTGACTTACGGTTTTTGGTAAAGTGGACTTCGAACAACTCCGTTCAATTGACCCCGATGGGACTTGGACCCATGACCACGTGCATAAAAAGCGAGCGCACTAACTCCACTTATCCATCCCGAATTTTAACTTTCTTAAAGACTTTTAGGCACTTTGGCTGAGGCCGAATGAATGGCGATGTAATGACGGCGGAATAATAAAGTAGGAGGAAACGGGAGAATCACGAGAAAGCAAACACGGACATGGTGTTTGTCCACTACGAAACCCACATGGCACGACCCGGGATCGAACCAGTGACCCCACGCACCATACGAGAGGGCTCTACCAATGATTCACCGCGACCCCACGGCCACCCCGAGGTTACATATTATCTGTAAATACACTGAAGTGCCAAAAGTCATGGGATCCCTACCAAATAACTTGTGGGGCCCCTCGAGCACGGCGAAATGAAGTAATTCGACGTGGCAGGGACGCGATAAGTCTCTGGTAGTTCCCTGGAAGGATATCCAACCATGCAGTCTGCATTGCCTTCCACAATTCGGTGGTTGTTACAGGTGGACCCTGAGCACGAATAGCCCGTTCGATGATATCCCACATGTGCTCGATAGGGTTCATGTCCGGCGATCTAGGGGCAAATCATATGTTGGAAGCTGCTAGAATATTCCTCAAGTCAGTCGTGGACTATTGCGGTCGGTGACATAGCGCATTGTCATCCTGGAAAATCCCATTGTTTTCAGGGTATACGAAGTCTATAAAGAGCTGGAGATGGTCACCAAGCAGCTGAACGTAGCACTGACCGATCAATATCCGGCTCAAGCGGACCAGAAAACTCAAACCAGGTAAGCACACCACACACCATGACGGAGCCACCGCCAGTTTTTACAGTGCCTTGTTGACAACTTGGGTCCATGGCCTCATGGGGTCTGCGCCACATCCGGACCCTACCATCCGCACGCACCAATTGGAAACTTGACTCATCTGACCACACTACACTTTGCCAGTCCTCTAAGGCCCAATCCACGTGTTCCCGAGTCCGTGTGAGTCGCCGCCATCGATGGGCAGCGATTAGTAGCGGCACACCTGTCGGTCTCCGGCTGCGATACCCCATGGAGACCTAATTGCGCTGCACTGACCTCTCAGACACGTTTCTGAGACGTCTCGCATTGATTCCACCTGTCAGATCACGCGCTGTTGCTTGTCTGTTTGCCCGGGCGAGTCTGCCCAGACGTCACCGGTCGCAATTATTCAGCGCCCGTGGGCGGCCAATACTTTGTCCCTGATGGGTCGTAATAGTCCAATGCGGTCTAACGGTCCACTCTTGACACTGTGGCGAAATCACAGTATAGTTCAATGCCCAGCGGAGTGGCGAAATCACATACCCCCATTCGTCTAGCACCAACTATCATCCCGCGCTCAAACGCCGATAATTCCCGTTGGGTTGCATCACCATGGGACACGACGTTTCACTGCTCTCACAGAAGTCCAACTGACCACACTGCAACTGTTTCACGCCGTTCGGCCTGTTTGCCGCGATGTTAACTACTTCCCGTCAACTAATTCCCTCCCGCTATCCCATGACTTTTTTGCACTTCAGTGTATGAGTGTATTATTTCATAGGTGACCTCGTTTGTTTGTTCCTAATGCATTTTTATGCTAAATTTTAATTGATATTACGAACCATATCATATTATGGCAACCCTGGTTATATGAATTTGTTTTCTCTATGATGTTTGTGTGATCCTTATGTGTGTTTATTTCTTCTAGTTCCTTCTCAGGAACTAATATTTTACGCAATGTCGAAACACATCATAACTAGTTTTCGTGATATTTTAATTGCTGAATCTCCCAAAGTTTGTAACACTTTATAGCGGGATTTCGAAAGAAATTATAGTTGATTTTATGTGCGTTTCAAAAACATAATAAATTAATTATTAGTACATAATGGTATTTATACAAAATGAATTTTGAACTGAGTTGGAAACACTGGTTTACACATGGCAGCATTGTTTAAAATTATGAGTACAGTGTTCAGTCGGTATGATATATCGGAAGTTTCAACCTGCTTCCTTTAACCGTTTTGAATGTATCAACGTTTAAAGTGAGATATTATTTCACTACTTTCTACATATTATTTCGTATTTCCCCTCTCTTCTGTCTTTTAGCCTTTCGGCAGCTAAACATTTGGATATGTCAGTTCTTTTACTTGTCTATAGATTTGACTAGGAAACTTAACTATTACTTTGAAATGTTCCCTTGTCAGTAACGGATTTTAAATTCAGTAAATAAAAAATAAATAAAAAAAAACAAACGATACCGGTAACTTTCCAGCCACAGAGAATGGTCCGAGTTAGATTATTTTTGTTTTGAAATAGAAACCACTTGAAAGAAACGCACTAAAAATAATAATATTTTTAAAACTTCTAATTTCGAATCTTTGAAGTCAGGGCCAAATTAAAAACTACACAAAAACAGGCTACTACTTGACAACTTACAAATTCTGTAATAACTACTCATAGTTTGAGTAACCATCTCAAATGGGGGTTATGCAATTGGTACGGTTATGCGAGAGAAAACTGCTATTTATTTTTTATGTCCTTTAACAATTTTAGATAAAGAAACTGGGTTGAAAGAAAAATAGAACATTTACAGAGGCCCACTTTTGTAAAAGGGAGCGCAAAAACTAAAGATTCTCTTCTTGCAAAAATGCAAGCTAAACCCTGCTGAAGATCTGAGAAAGAATCATTATCAAACTGAGTATATGACTACTTTCAGCTTTTAATCTTTGAAGGGTAAGTTAGGTGAAACTTTATCAACCGTATTGAGAAACAGGGATTCCGCCAGGATTTTAAAATTTTTACGGTTCAAAATCGATAGAAACCGTGCAAAACTCCACTTACATCTTTTGAATTCTGACTTTATCCCCCACCCCAAATTGAAAATCCCGGCGGAATCTCTTTCGAGAAAAGGTTTTAGAAGTGACTAGTGCTGTACTAACGAGTGACTAACAAAATTTGGAGTTGTCTGTCTTCCATAATTCGCCTTGTCGCGTGAATCCAGTAGCGTATTTTACTTATTGTAGTAAGCTCAAATTGCACACACTTTTTTTCTTTACAATTTGAATTGTTTTCTCCTTCTTCAATTGCAAACTACAATTGAACGTTATTTTTACTTGTTATTTGAATGTCAACTCCAGAAAGAAAACGAAAGTTCTATTTTTCTTTTTAGTTTTTCTCCCCAACATCAGGTAGAAACTGGAAGCACCCCAGAAGAACTGTAATTCATTCGTTCTGTTCCTATCCACGCATCTAAGAAAGAAACCCCCTCTTCCTTTACATTCTTTTTGTTGTGTTTCTTCAAAACAACATCGAAGAGTCATAATTTTGTTCTGGACTTAATTTAATCATTTCAATTCATACAGTCAAGGACAGTTTAGTCACTTCTGCTTTCGGTATAAACTCTTGCTTTCGATTGAAATCAACCCTTTTTCCACGAACATATATTTGAGCTTTCTCACAAATGATATTTTTTTTTTACTTCTTTCATAAATTCAACGTTTATGTCTTTTTTTCTTTTTTCATTCTGTGTATCTATTGTTAAAATAATCCTTGAAATAAGAAAGTATATGTCTCACTGGAGGAAATGTCAAATTTATATTTTTGTGTGATTTGTATTTCCCTATGTTGTATCCAACACAAAGATTCTTTGAGCAAGATATAGCCATAGGTACACAACGTTCATATGTTACAAGTGTCAACCATACATAAATTGTATTGT
>JAGDQP010063472.1:0-11719 GCA_022664845.1 Lepisma saccharinum
GTAAATAAGATTCAAGTCACGATAGGGGATTTCCTCGTATACCATAACGATACAATTTACTTAGTAATATTTTTTGGTTAACACTATCAAAAGCTTTGCTTGGATCACAAAAAATACCAAAATAATTTTCCTTCCTATCTAGCCCATTTACAATGTCCTGAAGAAAATCGGAGAGTGCGGTTAGAGTTGATTTTCCACGAAGAAACCCAAGTTGTGATCGAGATATAACGTTGTTACGCGAGAGATGATTTTTAATTCCATCACAGATCACGGTTTCAAATATTTTTCAGAAAGCGGAAGTGGGAGATATCGGACGGTAATTTTTAACATATTTTTTATTTCCTTTTTTAATAGAGGTTTAACAATAGTTGTTTTTAGATAGTGTGGCAATATGCCTTGTTTAAATGATTCATTTATGATATGTGCTAAAGGGTGTGCAATAATATGTGCACATTTTTTTTAACACAGACATTGGCACTCCATCGTATCCACAAGAGGTGGTATTCTTGAGCTTGTTAATTACTCCTAGAACCTCATGAGGAGTAGTGGGCGTTACCAGTTATCTACACCCATGTCGATAGTGAATAATTTTGGAAGTGTAGTTGTAGGTTCTAGTTATGTAATATTTAATTGGCTTTTGGATAATTGGAACAGTTCCGTAGGGACCTGAGAGGATTCGAACCGATCGGGACCAAGAGTTGCATCCGTCGTCATTTCGTGAACCAGCTACTATGTATTAATTAAATTCATTTGTTGTATTTATATAAATTTCCGTGTTAGTGTTCGACGTTAATATTGTTACGCGTGAAATATATTTTATTGCTATTTGTGTAAAACTATTAAGACAGGGATTAATACTGTTTTATATTTGTCTTGAGAATTTGAATTCGATGTGATATGTAGTCACATGTTTTCGTTTTCGTAGTTATGGTTCACTTTCGTTTTCCTGTTGCTGGATTATTACTGTAATAGACATAAGCTAGTTGATTGGCATTTACTGTGAACTGATTATCAAGAAGAGATCCAATTGTGGAACTTAACTATTTTGGCACATTTTTTTCTTCAACATTGAAATTCCCCAGATCAACAGTTATGTCAATGTTGATTTTTGCCTTAGCAATTATTCACGGAGGCGTAAAGCATTTCTTCAATTCATGTTCTATGTTAAGTTATGGTGTGCCTTATTTCTAATTATTTCGGTTCGCCAGATCACTTATGTGACAGAAGGTCAACATCATCAACGTCTGTGGATTGAAACTTTCGCGAATCATGCCGTAACTCGTATTCTGAATATGAAAGAGAATCTATTTTGTAACAGAAACTGATACACAGACTACTATAGAAATATTTATTTTCGGAGTATATAAAATTGTGTGCGTAGGTGAGTACTATAGTGGTGTTACTGTTATATTTATGTGTAGTTACCATATAGGAGTTCTTATTGACTGCAAATTCTGTTCAAATAAATTAGTACCAAAAGTATCAGGATTTTCATACTGCTTGCCCATTCTTTAGTTCTCTCTACATTAAATAAATTTAGTCAGGGGCAGAAACCAACCACTCATAAAAATTAAGTGATCAGCTACCAACTGTATACCTTTGTACTTGCAGGTGTGGTGTGTGCACGGGGGGTTTGAATGCACAGAATTGGTTTACCGGTACCGGAAGTTCGGGTTTCCTTGTACGGTTCATGCTGGCGAGACCAAGGCTTGGAGTTCAGTGGGCAGTTAGTTCTGTGACGTGGCGTATTCTCAGAACTAAAAGGACCAAGCACGATACATAAATATAAAAGTTAGAGTTTTAAGTGATCTCGTTTCATGATTTCTTTTCATGAATTATATATAGAGAGAACTGGGCTTTGCTTAAGAATAGTAGATGAGCAGAAAATTAAAAGTACTCTACACTGTAGTGTTTATTGTGGTTGAGAAATTGTAAAATTGCTGAGCGTTTCAAAAACTTCAATAGGATCATGGCATACGCTAGTAACAGTCATATACTGCGTGACCATGCATTAAGTTCGAGTGCTAGTGAAGTGGCGGAAACAGAACATTCGTGCATTTATTCTGCTATGTGACATCTATTCAGTTTGGGAAGCTGCGATAAATCGTCTCTAGTAGGCCTAAGAATAAATGTGTCCAACGGAATTTTGGTTGAAAATCCAGGAGGAATACAAACAGTGCCGTGCAATTAAAGTCAAATCCTGGCCAGAGAACCAATACAGTGCGATTTTCAGCCCCATGTTTCTACGAGTGTTTACTCGGATATTACTACTCAAATAAATGAATTACCTGTAGTTGACGGTAACAACAGTAAAACCGTTTTTCTCTCTTTTTTTTTTTGGTGAAATTGGATGAAATGATCAACCGAGAAAACGTTCCTACCGAAGTTATGTTAATCACAGCCCTGCCACGAACAAGGGGTGAAGTAAACAAAGCTCTGGATGTGATGATATCACAGACCAATCAACGGGAAACTGTTTGTTTGCATTAACTTACACATTTTTTTTTTTTTTTTTTGCGTGTGCACAATTCATGGGAAAATATTTCTACCGTGCGATGCGGGTAGGTGAAAATTTCTCCCCTTTCGTCCGCGAGAAACTGAGAAAGTTGAATGTCTTAGCCACTACATTTGATGAAGACGTGCTGTGTTCGATTGTAGGGAGCCTAGTTAAACCTGAAGCGCATAAAGACTGCTTTTCTCGTGAACTACCTAGAACGACGTTAGGACTTATTGCTACTGCCACTAATTATGATTCGAGCAATCGATATCAAATCTATTATCGTCGATTTCAGTCACTTTCGGCGCAAACTAAAAACTTGATAGTGTACCGGTACAGCGGACCATGGAACAGTACCGTTTCGCGCCAGTAGGTCTTTCAAAAATGAGATACGTGCACGTTTATGCTATCAATGCGGATCTAGTTCCCAATTGAAAAAACAATGTACAGTAAACCCTTGTCACGTACAACAGCAGCAGCAGTTGGCCAGTACACAGGTCAAAGTTTCAGACATTTACACACGTCAGATAGCGTACATTGTGGCTAATGTTTTTTTTAAACAAAATTAACCATTTCGTGGATACCGCGAGTGAGGCATCATTTATGAGTGCTAAGTACTTTTATAAAAACAAAGATAAAATCCAGTTTATTTATCTGCCTCGAAAAATAAAAGCGATTGCACTTGGTGATAGAACTGTAGATATCACGCAAGAAATAAACATTTTATTTCTCATTGAAGGAAAAACATTTTCAGAAATGTTTTCAGTTGTGGACGATGATACGTTTGAAATTCTATTAGGGAATTCGTTCACTGTTAAGCACGGAGGAGTGGTCGATATATTTAATAATGTTTTTCGTCTCGTGAAACACAATTTAGAAACTGTGTTATTCACACATGGATCCCCTGTAAGTGCTCCCCCACTGCGTAATAATATTTGTGATTCTAGGAGTCCCTGTTCTGACCAGTTCCCCACATCTTCTTTGGGAGTGTCTGATCCAGAGAAAGGTTCTTGGAAAAATGGAAAGAAAAGTAGAAACCGCTGTTTCAAGCAGAAAACGATTATGTTCAGCCTGTAAAAGTCATGAAATGAAACGCTCAGGATGATAATGTTTCACGTACTATTGTTTCTGAAAAGTTGTTAACACATGATAATACCTTTCAAAATTAAGTTGATAATGTAATAGATAGATATAACGATGTAATAAGTGAAAGGTTAGGCACTGTTAAGGATTTCAGATATGAAATTGAAATGACTATAGTACTCCTGTAAAGCAGCAACCCTACTATATGTCGAGGGAGAAACAACGCGAACTGGACATGTTCATTGATGCATTGAATGACCAGAGAGTAGTTGAGCCTGTTGAAACTTCTGCGTATTCATCAGCGGCTTTTCTCGTGACTAATTCTGATAAATCAAAACGTCTCCTCGTGGCGTACAACGCAATCAACAAAAAGTGGTATATAATCAATTTCCAGCACCTAACATTGAAGCAGTGATTACCAATGCCGGGAAAGATACTATATATAGTAAGATAGACTTCCGTTCGGGTTTTTTATCAATGTTTACTTGCCGAACCCAGTACGAAAATACCCACCCTTTCCATTCCAACGCGTTTATGCATGTATAAATCTCTCTCAATAGGTATTGTTAAGTCTTCTTTTGTTCTTACGAGCCTAATGAATAGGATATTTAGGGATTTGATAGGGGAAAACATCGAGATCTTATACGATGACATATCCCTGCATACTTCTGGTATTGATTCTCATAAGAAACTGTTAGAGAAAGTGCTCAAACGATTGTGGGAATGGGGCATCACTGTCTCGAAAAGAATGCTTTTTCTATTTCAAACTCGTATTAAGTTTGTCGGCTATATTTTCTAGGACTGTAATATGTAAATAATTTTGGAAGTGTAGTTGTAGGTTCTAGTTATGTAATATTTAATTGGCTTTCGGATAATTGGAATCGTTCCGTAGGGACCCGAGTGGATTCGAACCGATCGGGACCAAAAGTTGCATCCGTCGTCATTTCGTGAACCAGCTACTATGTATTAATTAAATTCATTTGTTGTATTTATATAAAAGTTCGTGTTAGTGTTCTGCGTTAATATTGTTACGCGTGTAATATATTTTATTGCTATTTGTGTAAGACAGGGATTAATACTGTTTTATATTTGTCTTGAGAATTTGATTCGATGTGACAAGTAGTCACATGTTTGCGTTTTCGTAATTATGGTTCACTTTCGTTTTCCTGTTGCTGGATTATTACTGTAATGGACAAAAGCTAGTTGATTGGCATTTACTGTGAACTGATTATCAAGAAGAGATCCAATTGTGGGACTTAACTATTTTGGCACATTTTTTTCTTCAACATTGAAATTCCCCGTTTCAATAGTTAATAGTCAATGTTGATTTTTGCCTTAGCAATTATTCATGGGGGCATAAATATTTTTTTTCAATTCATGTTCTAGGTTAAGTTATGGTGTGCCTTATTTCTAATCATTTCAGTTCGCCAGATCACTCATGTAACAGAAGGTCAACATCATCAACGTCTGTGGATTGAAACTTTCGCGAATCATGCAGTAACTAGTATTCTGAATATGAAAGAGAATATATTTTGTAATAGAAACTCAAATACAGAGACTGCTGTAGAAATATTTATTTTCGGAGTATATAAAATTGTGTGCGTAGGTAAGTATTATAGTGGTGTAATCATTACTGCTATATTTATGTGTAGTTGCCATATAGGCGTTGTTATTGATTAAAAATTCTGTTCAAATAAATTAGTAGCAAAAGTTTCTGGATTTTCGTACTGCTTGCCCATTCTTTAGTTCTCTCTACATTAAATAAATTTAGTCAAGGGCTCACTCATATCACTCATCACTATCACTCATAAAAAGTGATATTACATAACTATCACCTATCACTCATAAAAATTAAGAGATCAGGTACCAAATGTATACCCTTGTACTTGTAGGTGTGGTGTGTTCACCGGGATTTGAATGCACAGAATTGGTTTACCGGTATTGGGTGTTCGGGTTTCCTTGGACGACTCATGCTGGCGAGACCAAGGTTGGTGTTCAGTGGGCAGTTGGTTCTGTGACGTGGCGTATTCTGAGAATTAAAAGTACCAACCACGTTATAATTGCAATGTCAAACAGTAGAAAAATTAAATTCTATTTTTTGCCTTTAGGCATCTAAGGCTCAGGACGTCAAACAGTAGAAAAAGAATCTAATGTCGCCATATGTGTTCGCTCTTCCCCTCACTCTGTTTCCTATCTTATCTTTGAACATTTACCACTCAAGTCCTTATCTTCCACTTTACCTTTAGGGAACACAAGAATTCAAGAAAAACTTCTGATAAAAGCATAGCTTTATTTTAGTGCCAGAGTCAGTTTTAGAAGGTAGAGACAGCGTATGTGACAATTTGAAAGAAAACCACTGCAGCTGCAGGCATGGAAAGTGCAGCTTCCATTTATAGAAGGGATTCTTGGAAAACTCGATTTCCACCCCACAAAGATGCAAACATTTGTACAGAATAAAGGCATGATTCGTTACAGCAGCTTGACTACGGACTGTTTAGCGACAAATTCTTTGAAAATTAATACCTTACATGAAAAGCAATTGTTGTTTGTTCGAAAGAGGTGAGTATGCTATGGATCATGTAGCGTATATGCACGTATTTCATAAATTTTTGGTGACTATACGATGATGTCAAAATTAGAGGTGGGTATACGCCGTATACCCACGTATGCCCTACATTGCATCCCTGGAAGTACTGATACATACGGAGGATCCACCAAGAGACCCCACAATTATAGTTCTCATCTATAGGTTAGGTTACTATACTAGTAATTATGTTGAAAAAGCAAATATCTAAATTCAATTTTGCTTAAATATGTAATGGACATGTTACGTCTTGTTTGACACAAAATACATATATTACAATCACAGAATACAAACGAGTATAATTGGTGGAAACGGAAATCGATTAACTTCAACTTTCGAAGAAAATAGAATAAATCATAAATTCACATTCACCCTTTAACAATTTATAATGCCGCTAAACATATGATATAATGGCAACGTCTTCAACTATTTCCGGTTCTGAAAGACTAATGAACCTCTTAAACAAAATTACTAAACAACCTTTCACAATGACGAAAATTCCAACTTCGATTCTACATGTCCAATATTATAGAGTATAAAATTAGAAATCGTGCTTCCGGCAAGAGGAAGAGACTTAAAATACTCAGAAGAAATCTCGTGAATTTACACGTGGAAGTAAGCACGGCCAGTCCAGTTCCTGACCAGATTTAAAGCGGACGGCCAGTTCCTGGTTTCACTTCCCGCCAGGTACTCAGAAACAAATTTACTCCACAAACACGAACCGCCGCAAATATGCTTACTAAATAGAAAACATAGTTTCCTGAACAATAGCAAGCAAATATTGATGTCTATACACTCAGATTATTTAGATATTCACCACGTGAGTTTCTTTCCCACCTCGGACTATCCTAACAAAAATACTATTAATTCCACAAATCGATATAATAAGGTTCAGCACGCCTATATCATTCCAAAGGACAATTAAAACTACTTGCTCTACTTTATAATCACGGATGGCTTGAGATTCCGACGATACAAAACATGTGCTCGTTAGGTACCATCCGGGTACTCGGGTGAGATATAACAAAATAATATCCGGATTCGAGCTATCTTTAGAACTAGGACAATAACTGCTTTCGTGCTCGATACTAAGGCTCCTGAAATCCTAATTAAATGCCCCAACCTTAGCACAGATATCCCGAGGTTAAGTTCTGCACAATTGATCGCGCCGACGACCCCACGCAAGAACAGTCAGGAGACTATCTCCGTTCATTCGCTGGGGAATTACTATATCAATATAAATTGCATCTAAAATACGAAATACGTAATGGAATCCCCGGCTCTTTCTCTCGCTAGATAAATTTACTTCAATTCTGGTAGTCGTCAATTTATCGACTAAAACCCACTTACTGTGAAATCCGCAGATCAAACGAATATCATCCAAATAATTTCAAACCTCAATTGTCGAACAGACTCTTGCTAATAAATACTCCACCAATATTGCTAGTAGGAATGCAAGTTGAAACCTCGCCTTCATGCAGGTATATAAAATAGTAAAACCACACAAGGATTTGAGTACAGTCTTAATTTGAGCAGCGATTCAATACACCTCTCCCTAATGGGACTCAGATAATTCTAAAGGCTTATGGCCACAGACACTTTCAACAACGCCAATAGTTACCAATTCCGCCGTGATACGGTGCTGACAGAATGTAGTATATAATCTCTACTAAGAACTTATCAATTTACATCAAGATATACCTAAAACCAAAAGATAAATTGAACACAAAACAAAAGGTGGAATGTAACAAGAAAACGTACATAACAGGGTCTACCCTACCCTCGGGAAATTCTAAAGGTGTAAAGGAACCGAGAATTCATACACCCCGAGACGTTTATAAAATATCCACGCAATATAAAGACGAAGGAAACCTTGCATGGTTCAAACAAAAGAAAAAGTTACGTTCTAGTAACTCACGTACACGAGTGACAATTTAGAGCAATGTTTCATATCAACGGTTTGTAACACTTTCCCTTTCCCAACGAAAGAAACGTTGAAGTGTCGGATTTATGTGTTATCGATAAATGTTTCATCTGCTCTGACTTCATCAGACTAGCATTGATGGTCAATCAATTTGTGTTTAACCCGTGCTGTGGTTTTGTCGCTTACAAAATGACAACAATGCAAGCCACCGAACCTTTCATTGTTTGTTTTTGTAAATATATATATCCATCGATCTCCCCCATCAACGGTTGGGAGAACCAATGGCCAGGCGAGAAAGTTGACTGGCTGTTTGAAACTCGCATTTGTAATATTGCTTGTAATCACTCTGTTATCCTACCTTGAGCGCACTATAATAGGTTTAATAGTTGATTTTAACAGCTTTAGTTTACATTTTTCTCCTGATACGAGATTCTTCTACTAAGACATATTAACACTGGATTTACTCTACATGCCCTGTAATTATCATTACGTAGATGAGCGTACGGTACCTTATTACTCCTGACACCCAATAAATTGTATTCGTAATGTGTATTCTCATGTACGTTATTTGTGTGCATGTGTGAATTCATTTATGGTGTTTAATCATAAGACTCGGCCGGGATATGGGTGGTAAAAGGATCGTGGGAGGACTTTTTAAAAACTTATTTTAAGGCCTTTAGGCATCTGAGGCTGAGGTCGTGTAGGGTGGTGAGTATGTGTTGGAAGGTAGACGCACAGGGCCTATTTTGTAGGCACCACCCCAGCATTTACCTGGTATGGCTGAGGAAATATCCTGGAAAACAATCAGTCAGAATGGTCGGTCGCTGGAATCGATCCCAGAATCTTACGAATGCAAGACCAACGCTCTACCAGTGAGTCACGAGCTCTCGGTAGTGGAAGGATTCAACGAGCGCGTAGGTTGATGAAACCATCCAGATGTTTGTTGAGGACATACCCTGGAAAAGCTCTTAGAGTTGCCACAGTATGTGAAATCAGGTATTGTTACAGGGGGGATTAAATATTTTTGGTAAGAAATAATGTGATAAATCTAATGTTATGCATTATAAATGCACTCACATGTATGCTCGCAAGGGGTTCTCCCACTCATCCTCTCTTGTTAATTCGCACACTAGGCTGCCGTAAGTTTTGACTATATACTAAAAGCAAGACTTGACTATATACTACAAGCATTTTTCTTCAAGAAATTAAGCAATGTGAATGCTTTTCGCGATTGCTACTAAAATATATTTATCACATAAAGGAAAAAAGCAAGACAGAGAGACGGGGAAAAGACGCAGACTGTGTATCAGAAACGTTAAAATTTAATTTATTTCCATGTCTACCACTATTTTTCTTTCCCCGTATTCTTCCATGCTTTTTCTCTCGCCCTTTGTATGTGTGTTTGAAGAGGACAAGTATTGTTGCGCTGCGTAGTGACGATTCCTGCATGATGTCCATCTTATTAATTTTTTCTTTGCATTAATTCCTATCTGTTAGTACTTAACATGAATACAATTTCTGCCTATCTATGTCGTGGTTCTCTAAGTGATGCCCAACTACTCATCATTTCTTCCTTCAAATGGAGGAATATTCTGGAATGCCATGTTTTGGCACTTGTTTGTGCTGCCATGTTGGTTGTCTAACGATTAGGCGTACAGTGAAACAATTCTCCTCGAGGAAAGAACTATTATTTCTTACAAATCCAACCTCCATTAACTTTTGTCTTTGTGTGTACCACTTTGCCTGAGTTGCTCAATGAAAAGCCCACTTTAGAAATTAATAAAAAGCTGCTCGCATAACACAAAATTCGTTTAATTAATTCATGACACATTATCTATAGCTATTTATGAACATAAAAATTAATAACTTACTCTATCCAGATGAATTTGGTTTTCATTACTTTGGACATCCGCCACCAACTGACCCAATCTGTAATTTATAAAATGGATCAGTAAGGAATGAAGGTGTAAACGACTATATGAAAAAAAAAACGATTTCCACTCAAAGAAACTGTTTACTCATTACAGGGCTATTGCACAATAACTGTTACTATTGTACTTCAGTTCAGCCCGGAAAAAATGTCAATTAACTATTGTAACTAGTGTTAGTAAAGTTAAATTGTGGCAAAGAAGTACTATACTGAAGAAGTAAATTGTGGAAAAAACAGTACTATACTACTCGTTGTGGGCTAAGGAAGAAATTGGCATCAGGTAACAAAACGAAATTCAACAAATCCTGGTGGACAAAAGTTACTTGTAACAAGGGGTGTAATACTAAATTTTTAGGTGAGTATACGCTTCACTGGTTGTACACTATAAGAAAAAGAATGTAATTATATATATATATTTTTTTTACACGAAGTGCTTGTTGCTATGAGCAAATCAGTACTCTTCGAAATCCTAAATTTAATTGTATTCACAACATTGTTCGGGATTTCGTTTCTTTGTTGTTCTTTCGGCGCTATATTCAAACGTCTTTTGTCATAGACTATTCGGTTGTTTTTTCGGATTGCTTAAGGCGATACGTCTTTGTTCCGGACACTTCTTCGTGTCAACAGTCCTGTTGTTATGTGATGTTTACGTACCGATCAGTACATGTAATTATCTGTACTTCTTGGTATGTTATCTTTCAATACAATTCCTTGAATGATTATTTGTATTCTAATATACTACATACGTGTTTTGGTGTGCAGAGTAGCTAACGTATATATACGTTATATATACATATTTCAGTAGTTAGTGTTAATAATTTGCTGGTGCTCAAACTGTTCGACCACGTATAAGAGTAATCAATCTTTCAATAAATATATGTTTAGTTACACACATTAAAAGCACAGCACTTGTGTAAGTCAGTTTGACAGAAAATTATAGGCAAACATTTCCAATTTTTGAGTAAAAACTCTCAAAGTTCATGTAAAAGATCTTTTACAAAAAACGTTCGGTAAATTACAAAATTTGTTATTTGTAAGAAGTCTACACAGTTACACTCGTGCAATGCTTTCTGGGTATTTCCAATGCAGTGTTTCAAGCATTACGTATATATTCAGTACAGAGGTAAAAAAACCTTTTTGATCCGTATTATTCACGAAGAAATAATAGTTAAAACAAACATATCGACATTTTATTTTGAAATATTTAATTAAGTAGTTACTATAGTATTAATCACAACCCAGGTGGAAGTAAAAATGGAAATACTATTCTGTCACTTTCGTGTACATGTTCTCAAAATAAACTAACCGGGTAAAGAATTAATAAAATACTGTAAAAAGTATATTTTATCTGTGCAGACAATAGAACAATAATTGGTAGTGTATCACGAACATTGCTATCATCAACAAACATATTTCAATGCGGATCATTTATTTTTCCCCATTGAAACTTTATCCAGAGTTCAGAGAATTTAAAAAAAGGAAAGGAAAGTGGTGCTGGCAACATTGTTTACGTGCAGCTATGACGGTTCTCTTGGTAAGTGAAGAATTCCTTCCTCCCGGAGTACCAATCCGTACAATAATTTGCCGGGCAGTAATTAAACGTGTCCGTCCCACTTCTCTTGAAAAGAGCGCCGCGGGATGATATAGCTTCCGTGATAACGAGCGAGGATAAAGGCAACCCTACTGCTCACCCTTGGGGTC
>JAGDQP010063474.1:646-11719 GCA_022664845.1 Lepisma saccharinum
ATTGTATATCATTGCCCGTTTGAATGCTGGTGATGACCTATATGATCTGTACTCAAACGGAAAGTCATTTAATTCACGCTCACTTCAACCTGCCTGTACTACAGAAAATTTCCCAAATCACTTACTTCCTTTGAGGAATCATTTACGCATCTATCGCACAATTTTGGAATACGCATTTTTAAATAGAGCAGTTCAAAATTTTTGACAGTAGCATACCGCATCTGCCCTACTCTTTGTAGTATTAGAAATAAAATATAAAACTCATTTCCTCGCTTTCGGCAGCATGTGGCTTCGAAACCTGTTCAATTTTCACCCAGCTCGCTGGAACTTCTCTATTTACATTTTGGTGTACTATCTGTAATCTCTCGAAGTTTGTCGGTACATTACGGAACCATCCTGTATATGTCATCTGCATTGTGTTGTAATGGGAGAGGAAATATGAGCTATAGAAATACTTTCGTGGAGTCATGTTTTCAGTCAATTTAAATTTAGTTCGCTAAGTTACTGACTTCTCATGCGTATATTTCATCTACGTTTTATCATCAATTAACTTATTTTGTATTATTTTATTAGCATATTAATTATTGCAAATTATTGTATTGGTGAAATTCATGTTTTTCTTCGCCCCTTTCTCTTTGTTGCAGGAACTATATGAAACGGATCGGAAGTGGATCGTGTCTTGCAAATGCATCTTCGGAAACAAATACTGGTGTAAAATTATGTTCATATGGTGAGTGTAGTACACTCACTCCAAACCACATTTCTTAAGTCAAGGAAATTCATTACTTAAGTGTGAAGAATGCAGTAACTCATTTAAGAATAAACGTTCGTTGAAGAAACATTTGTTAACTCACACATGCATAAAACTATTTACATGTAAGCAGTGTGGTAAGTCATTTGGCGCGAGAAGTAATTTAAAGACACATTTAGTAATTCATACAGGTATAAAAGAGTATACATGTGAGGAGTGCGGCAAGTCATTTGGCGAGAAAAGTGATTTAAGGAAACATTTCGTAATTCATACAGGTATAAAATTATTAACTTGTGAACAGTGTGGTAAGTCGTTTGCTCGTAAGTGTAATTTAAACAGACATTTGATTTTGCACACAGGCATAAAAGAGTACACATGTGAGGAGTGTGGCAAGTCATTTGGCGTGAAAAGTGATTTAAGGAAACATATGGTAGTTCATACAGGTATAAAGGAATATACATGTGAGGAGTGTGGCAAGTCATTTGCCACGAAAAGTGATTTAAGGAAACATTTGGTAGTTCATACAGGCATGAAAGAGTATAATTGTGAAGAATGTGGTAAGTTCTTTAGCTCTAAACGTTGGATACAATCACATTTGATAAATCACACAGGTAAAAAATTATTTACTTGCGAAGAGTGTGGTAAGTCATTTGCCCAGAAACGTTATTTAGCTACGCATTCGATAACCCACGCGGGCATTAAATTATTTTCGTGTATGCAGTGTGGTAAGTCGTTTGGCCAGAAATGTCGTTTAGCTGAACATTTGATAATCCACACGGGCATTAAATCATTTTTGTGTATGCATTGTGGGAAGTCATTTTACTATAAAGGTAACTTGAAATCACATCTGAAAACACACAGGCATAAAGTTGCTTAATATTGTGAAAAGTGGCAAGTCGTTCGCCGACAAATGTAATTTAAACTCATATTTGATCATTCACAGTGGCATAAACTAATCATTTGGAAGTAAATTACTTGGTGGCTAAAGTGATCTACAGAAACATTTAGTAATTCACATTGTCGTAAGGTTACATGCATTTGAACAGTGGTATATCATTTAGTGAGAAAAGTAAAACAAACATTTGATAACTACGTGTGCGTCAGGTGTTGTCTCATTTAATAAACGAGTATAAAATAATTCCCTTGTAAACCTTGTGGTAAAAACGATGATAAAATTACCTTAACGAGATGTTTGGTAACACACAAGGCACAAAATTTAATCTTAAGAGTGTGCCAAGTCATTTGAAGAAAAAAACTTTACATTTAAAAATCAGTACTCTTTAAAAGAATATATGCTTTAGTAATTAAGTAATTTGGCCAGAAAATATTTGAAATAAAATATATTTCAAAATTCGCAAAATCAATACTCAAATCAACCTTTATGCAACTATAATATCGGTCAAAGCCCGCTGTTGTGGAAAGTAAATGATACTTGAAGCCCACCATTACCACAACCAGAAGTAGCTGTCGAACAGGGTAGGGTTGTGAAATTTTCCTTTTAATTTCTGCAGTCTTCACCTCAATAAGGGTAGGCATTAATCTCGTGTTCAGCTAGTTGCAAATATATCTCATTCCACTTGTGATGCACCGAATGTCACTTACGCGGCATGAATTAATATTTCTAGTTCATTGTATCATTTCTTTATCGGTTCAAGGTTAAACGCAGTCCTGATTTCCAAATTTCTATTGATCAAGCTCAACGTTCGACCTGAACTCGTCTCAGCCATAGCATGATCTGCCTTGTATTACCATACACTTTGGTAACTAACCACACTTTCCAGGCGAATCACGATCTGTGATTATGTCATCCATTTGTCAAAGAATACCGTAATGTTCCTGTGGATTATCTAATGTGCTTTGTAGTAGAACGAAAGGATATACGAGATTGTGTTTTCTCCGAGAACCAGTTTTACTAAAATATGTACAAGTACGAAATACGTTAATACAAAGACCGTTCCGAATTGGGATTATAAATGTTTTTACAATAACCCACTTATGGCCTTCTTCTTTGGGTTTTACGCCTCAGAGAAGTAGGATGAAGTTCTGCACCAGTCCGTTGCAAACTGTGTACAGAAAGGAATAGATACCAGTCCGCTGCAAATGTGTACAGGTTTGTGTTTTAAGGGGGGACACGAGCCCGTTGCTATGGAAATGTGTACGCAGGTCGCTTGGACTCCGTTGTAGGTCTTAATCGGATAGAATAGAGACAGGCGACCACCCAGACGAGGAATGATGTTAGTTGCATAGATGTGTGGACATTTATAGGGTTCTTTTGGGGTGTGGTCTCCTAAGTCCCTCCTGCTGTGCTAACTCCATCTAGCTGCGACTCTATCTTCGGTTCTCCGTCGAATTGCTGTCGTCTGCTTGATGTTCACGATGGCTTGTGCCATTTACTACTTGCTTACGTCATGAAACTTGTAGTCCACAGTTGCTTACAGAGCGTAGTACACACATTTTACTATTTGTCTTGAATGAGTGGCACGTGCTCTCAGCCACTCGGATCATTATATGCTCCCCCCTTGGGAAAAATAGAGACAAAATGAGATTTTGGAGGAGCTATTTTTTCGATTTTATTGGCATATTCAAGACTTAGCACTGTGCACTGATATTTTCACTAAATATTTCAGTTGCTGTTAGGCACTGGTGGTGTTATTTCTTTGGACTTGGGTACAAATAGCACACTATTTCACTGCAGTAAGCAGAATCGGTCTAAATGACGTCATTTTCCTCAAGTCAGTGAAGCGTATTTGTTTGCACTATGTTTGTTAACTTTTATATACGAAGTCGCTAATAGTCTAAGGTGACAATGCACTGTCCGTATTATCGACCAATTTTATTTCTGTTGAGAACGAATGTTCAATGTTAGGGATGTCATGTATGGTTTCACTGTTAATGTGCATGATCTTATTAAGAGGGAAGTCATTCCTGAAATGTCCACTGTTCGACTTGAAAGTTTATGTATTCGGTAGAATAGATATGCAAATGAAAATGTAAGAATGGCTAGCACGGTGATCACTATCACAGTCTATAGAGTAGACTCATTTCTGAAAACAGAGTTATTTTAGACTTGCGGCTTCATACAAAGATATACAAAACAAAATAGTATTTATAATCACAAAAATGATCAATAAAAGAATGACTAACGCAATAGTTGACCAAGGAATTATTGCGTGAAGATGAAGATCAGAGAAATTGCAAGGTAATTCATTGTTTTCGCGATCAGTGAGGGTTTGTAAAGAAGTCAGATATTTGTAGTTTGTAAACAGCGTAGAATTTAAAGATAACTTCTCAGCAAAAGTAAAATATTCAATTTCTGATTCAGTAGTTTGCCTGGCCGGTGGATGCAGATATTTTGTAATAATTTTATCAAATTCCTGATGCTTGAAAAAGTATGTATTTTAGAAAAGATTTTGAACTTTTTGAATAGGTCAGCAGTTCTTAATTTTACAAAACATAAATAGTTGTTGTCCTTGACATAGTAAAAGATTGATTTCAAAATAGCTGCACCAGTTTTAATTATTGTGACAGTAAACTTCCTGTTCTCTTCTAGTTCCATTTCCTTCTCTCTCTTAAAAAATCTCTTCCGTTACATATCATGTGAAAATCTTATGAAGTACTGTAGAAAGTCGGCAGATGGTGCTGGTGTTTGCTAGCTTAGTCCGTGTCGCCATCATGTGAATAAAGATGATACTAGCTACTTCCAAAAACTAAGCATGTTTTCTGTTCTAAAAGAACTTGATATTTGGAATAGGCAAAAGTAAATCCATTTTTAAAAATGCGCTGTTTTTCCATTCTTAAGTTATCAAATATAGACCTACAAGATGTGTTAACATCCATAAAGTACCCATCAGCCTGTGGTTAAATATGGGCCGAGCTACAAACCAGTCCCCAGTCTTCAACGATGAAAGGGCCCCAACTGCCCAACATAATAAAGAAAGGGCCCAGGGCCCCAACTGCCCAATGTAATGAAAGAAGGCCCCCAACTGCACAATATAATGAAAGAAGGGCCCAAGGCCCCAACTGTCCAATGTAATGACACAAGGGCCCCAAGTGCCCAACATAATGAAAAAAGGGCCCCAACTGCACAAATAATGAATGAAGAGCCCCAGGCGGAAACCAAATCACACTTTCCAATAATAAAAGACCATACTGAAAGATGGGCCTAGCCACAAATCCAGTAACAAAAGGGCCCTATTGAAAAAGTTAACTTACTGATGGAACAATGAAGATGTGTGTGTGTTGGCAGCATAATAACCAGTGATGTGCCGAATTATTTAGCCTTCTTCTGTTTTAGCTTTTCTCTCTTTCTCTTTCTTTATTGTTTTCATTATTTTTTTCTGAGAGGGCCTAGGTCGGGATTGCGGCCTAGCAGCCCTGGCCAGTCCGCCCCTAGGTACAACAGAATGCTGAATCTCACACGTGACACTCGTACTCTACCTGACGATACTGGGAAAGGGTGATAGAGCTCCGTTCCATTTGTACTCTGTTTGATACAGTCATAAATTTTACTATATCGAACTTCAAAGTTAAAAGATCTTTACTGTGTTGATCTCAGTATCATCAATATTCTTTGAGCATCTTGTTTTTATGTTTCGAGCAAAGGTATATGCGCAAGGTTTCTATCTTGGACTACTTTATGACGTATCTTCCTTCAGTCTTCCTTTTATTACTCATCTTCTGATTGGGTAATAGTGTCAGTTTCCGTAAATGAACCAGGATCTTAGCTCATCTTAGTTATGTTTTTTTTTATTATTGGCGGATCTTCCCGCCAAGAAGAGTCTTGCCCGTAAATATTTATTAAATTTATTATCTTAATTAATATTACGTTTATTTTTAGTTTTACAATACCTAATAATTTTGATCTGTTGTTCAGTGTGCCAAAATTTATTAGGTTGCAAACTGAGATCTGTTCTGGTGTTCCGAACTGCGCTCTCGTTCTTCAGCTTGTGTGGGAGAAGGCGTATCGTTTTATCAGAGATGGATACTGTACGTGTATGAAGAAGAAGCAGGCCACTGACTCTCCACGAATTTAATTACAGTTATATTCAAATTACTTCTTTTACGCGTACAAAATTCAGTGTGTTTGCTCAGGTAATGAAATTCAGTACAAATTAGAATAGGCTGCCCATGTCCATTAACCAGTTGACGAATCTTGGAATTTCTATTTCTCGTCCGGATCGTCTGCTTTAAGTGAGGGAAGACATCTTCAAAATTCAGTGATTAAATTTTTCTTTCTCGCGGTTTCGGACTTTCGATAGAGAATTAATCTAATCCAAATTCTATTTTGGTTCACTATACTTGTTTAGTACATGAATATTATAATATTGAGATAGTCAATTTCTTAGTGCACAGTTGTTTCGGCATCATGCAGTGCTAATTAGATAAGTGGACATGGTTCGTCCATTGCTATGATGGCTTGATTTATTTAAGCAGTGAATTCGTTAACAGATGTCGTTTTCTCACCGATATATATTTAATCATTATGAATTCTGAGTGAAATAATGTTACGTACTAACTTTATTTACTTTCTGTAGCTACTCCTGCGGAAAGTACATTAATTAAGCTCACTATGAAATCTTTTACTTTCGAGAATAGTTGAGTAACTGCGCTCTGTTTCGACGGCTTTAGTTTCCGTTCGGTCGTTTTCATGTAAAACAGTCCTAGAGCTGACTAGATCGCAAAATCCTAATGGAAAATCCAAATTTCTTGCAATAAAGTTTCAAATATTTTATTTTGGAAATAGTTTTAAAAAATGTCAATTTCTGCTCTGTTAAAACAGGTTGGGTGCGTAGAGCTTCACTCTAACAACCTTGTAACATGCTATGATTAATTTTTAAAATTCAGAAACACATTTTAGCGGAACTGACCCACCTTTTACGGTGTATGTAGATTGTTATAAAGGGTCAAAATTTTGGGCGTTCTGTAATTACGGATGAAGTCGTTTAATGTGAAACAGTAATTTACAAATTATTTTATGAAACAAGAATCTGGACTTGAATTGCGAAATTGAAATAAATTTTGGTTAAATTATATTTCTACGATTTCGAGTGATAGAAAGTTCGTTATGGACAGAACAGCGAATTTAACCCGTAACTGGGCGCGTGGGGGTAAATTTTACTCCCAGGTATGACAATTTTGTGATACAGGCATTTACTGGTTGGCAACACTGCTGGTTCTCCTAGTGCCTTTAAAGGAAATTGTAAATTAGCGATCAAAGTCACTCAACTCAGTGTGTGAAGAAGAATCAAGACGAAAATACGTTCCAAAGTTCCTGGGGGTAAAATATCCCCACACGCGCCTAGTAACATATGTCATTTTCTTTTTATCACTTATCTGAATATTCGCTTTTGTGACTCATTATTGCAACAATAAGTTATTTATTTCAGTGTTGAGTGGTGACATCTGTTGGTTAATTCACTGAACTTGTTTTCTTGTGTTCCATCAGTGCTGAATAGTGGTATTATGTAGATGAAACGTTTCGTGTAAGACATCGGGGAAAATATGGCCTACGAAAAGGAACAGGAGCGTATTCGGCAGCTTTTGGAGGAGACTTGGAAGGAGGAAGAACCGAATTCATCAGAAGTGTTCGAAAATGAAGACTTTACTCAAGAATCAGCTCACGATGAAGAAGACAACGTAAGTGAATCTTAACACGATACTAACTCAGAGACCAGTGAGAACGAAATCAGAAGTGAAGATGGAAACTTTTACGTGGGTAAAAAACAAGTCTACGCGATGGAAGAAAGTTCCATATTCAGGCCCTAATGTTAGGACAAGAAGTGTGAACATTGTTCTTCGGTTACCTGGACCATACGCAGAAGCAAAGAACGTGAAATCTGCTCTTGAGACACTTTCACTTTTTATAGATGACACAATTGTGAGTATTGTAAAAGCAAATACCAACAAATTCGTAGAAAAGGTACGTGAAAAGTATATAAGAGGAGGATAAACCTCATGTCTAGTATCTAAATCAACCATCTGGAAAGTACCTTTTGCCGTGTTCTTCGGTTTCCTAGCCAGACGTTCCTACTTATTTGTTTGTCTCTTTTTTTCTCCCCCTGCCTATCTCTTTGAATACGTCTTTCAGTTCTTGACCTTTTCTTTTAAAAATAGTATAACTATACTTTCTTATCCTGCTTCACACGATTTAAAATGTAGGAAAATATCATAAAAGCACTTTAGCTATCCTCAGGTGGTAAGGAACCAGGCTGTTCCTGGAACGAACGCTTTCAGGAAATGAACACAAACATAGCACACCATTCCTTCTGCACATAACTCAGTTGAAACTCACTAAGAGCAACTTCTTTGAAAAAACATAGTTACCTACGAAACCAGAAAACATCCATGAACACACTTCCTACTCCCAACAATTTCCATACGACGCCTGGTCAGAGAACGCCCCAATTCCACATATCTCCTTCCATCCAGCTTCTGAATTGATGACATCTTAATCAAAACCCACGGGTGAAAGCCACTGAGAACATTCCTTGAAAACTTCAACTGCAACTTTCGCGACAAATTCACCTGGTCTTTCTCCAGAGAACACGTAACTTGCCTAGATGTGGATATCTGGCTCAAGCAAAAATGAAACCGACATGAACATAAAACCTATCAACAGTATGCAATATTTCAATTTCAATAGCTCCCATCCTTAGCATACGGAACGTTCTCTCCCATACCCTGTTGCCATCCGGGGCAGCCGCATCTTTTCCTTTTAAAGATTATTCAAAAATTATTTCATCATCCTCTCCTGAGCTCGCATCGACCGTGGACACCCTAATCACCGTATTCGAATAAATAATTAGATCGTGTCAAAAATAACAACTCCAACCGGTTTCTCCACGAAGGTCCCTCCTCTTAACCAGTACCATCCTAGCTTTGGTAATCCTCCAAAAGATCCAGACTAACACATCTCATCCCGACTGTTTCACCTGACCCATGAAAAGATTTTGTAATTAAATCTTAACAGTCGCGAGCAACGGACTTGGTCATGTTAGTGTTAATTACCCATAAAACTCTGCTGTAACTTCTACGAAACTTCACGACAAGTGACTAATGTACAGCGGCAGTCCGATGCTTCGGTCTTATTTGTTTCTTTTGTTGTTTTTTTTT
This sequence comes from Lepisma saccharinum, assembly GCA_022664845.1. Lineage (NCBI taxonomy): Eukaryota > Metazoa > Arthropoda > Insecta > Zygentoma > Lepismatidae > Lepisma > Lepisma saccharinum. The sequence continues at coordinate 9,510 of JAGDQP010063474.1, forward strand.
AGCAATAAAAAAATCTTAAAGGAAGATTATATTTCTTCTCCCTCTTCTATGAGTTTAGTTCAACGATGGTTAGGAGTTTGTACCATGGCCAAACTATCCACGCTTCATAATGTTTTGGTCTCCGAACAAGGCGATAAAGATGTAAAAGACGAAGGTGTCAAGGCTGGGTTTAATCAATTTTAATATTGATTCATGTTGGCCGACCAAACTCATACAACTCTATAAATCTTCATTTCAATAAACCTTTTGGTTATACAAGGATTATAGAAGTGTTTCTTACTTCACGCCATGTGTGGTAATTTTCAAGTGCATGGTAATGAAAACAAGTTAGGCCTGATTTTCATGTACGCATTAACCGGGTATTTCGCTTGCGATTTGGCTCAGTAGCTAATAGAATTATGTGTTTATATGCTCATATTGGCCACTCAGCAAAACATATTTTAAGTATATTGTGGAGTCGCACGCCATAGGCAGTAGAGCGTGTGACTAGTAGTCGGCCAGCCCGGGTTTTAAATGCCGTCCAGGATATTGGAAACTGAGTTACTTTGGGGTGCACTCAACCTTCTATCGAATTGTGTATCGCAGCGCTCCACGGCACCTTGGCAGGTAAAGGCAGTCTAGTATGGAACTGAACACATCTCACTTTGTGTCGGAGGTCAAGAATATGCGGACCGGTTCGTCCATGCGCCTCTTAGGGCTGATTTTCATGAAATCTTGCGTTGCGTGCTTGCGATCTGGGTGAGTGGCCAATTGAGAAATGTGGTTCTACGAATTGCGTAATAAAAGACGTGCTTCAATTGGCTAGTCATTCTAATCGCAAGCAAAGCAAACAACGCAAGCTTGCAAGGAAAGCAGCCCTAAAAATGCATACCTTTACCTTAACATTCATAATATCTTATACGCCTAATAATCCCTTATAAGATAAAGATATGTAGGTATCTATGCAGGGAGTTGCAAAATAACACTGATAAAAACTGCCGAAAACGTGGGAAAATGAACTTTAGAGTTTGATATTTCCATTACCATTAATTGAGGCGAGATGGTACCCTTAAAGACGTCAAACCTGCTTTATTCAAATATGTATAGTCCAAAATTGTGCAACGGATGCACAAGGAAGTAGAGGTTTTACAGACATTCTCCGGAGTAAACAGTTGGTCGAAATAAGTATGAATGGGACTTCTTTCCGTTTCAATACACATGAGACATAATCGCCGCCATTTAACCAGGCAATGACAGTCGCTTTTACTGACAAATACACCAAAAATTCATTGAAATAAATGCAATGGTTACTCCTTTTGTTATGCAACCATACATATTTTTAAAAATAAATCGCAAACGAAACCTGTTTTGAGATATCGACGTGACACAAACAAATTAATTACTTGGTGGAAAGTAGTCCAATTCATAATTATTTCGACCCAGCTTTACTTCAGAGAATTTCTAGGGAAATCCCTTGCGCCTCCATTACATAAGTTTGGAATATGTATTTTTGGAATGAGCAAATCTCAACTCTTTGAAAGTTCCATGCCGTCTCAGTTCTATTGTTAATGGCATTGGAAATAGAAACTCTAAAGTTCATTTCCGTACTCTTCCAGTAGCCTACAGCGCCAAAGCGAAGCGTTTGTGCATCTTCGATTGTCTATAGTTTTTATTTTCTTATTTTCAAGTTAGGAATCTTGAGGTGTTTTTGTCACTGTTCTTTCACAACACCCTGTGTATACCTTAAGATACCTTTACCTTTTTCAGTATATTATATTCACTACCTCTTATTATCCTACACATGCACGTACAGAAACGATGTAAATTGCTTTAAAACATCAGTAAACACACAGCTTAAGAGAAATTGTCAAAAATTTAATCAGAAGAAAATTTCGGTGACAATAGTTCTGAGCAATGATCCCTGTCTAAAAGTGATACAGGACTGATTGCTGCCATTGAAGATTTCATGACTATACGAAGTAAGAGAGCGTTGAGGACACTTCCAGTCTAAACCAAAATGGACCAAGTTTTCCGTTCTAACTTAATCTTTACATACTTTTCTTTAATTCAAAATGGCTCATCGTGTCCTCTGAAATCTTGAAACGTTAATTCAACTCAGTTCCCGACGTCATAAAATGATGAAATTTTGCACAGCGACGTAAGTCGGGTGACAATACAATAATGTAGTACACAGCCATATTCAGTCCACTACTGGATGAGGTCAAATATTC
>JAGDQP010063475.1:0-11718 GCA_022664845.1 Lepisma saccharinum
TGTCCGACAGTATTGGATGATTAAAATGTGAGGAATCGCCCATATATTTTCTTCATATTTTACGGAATATGAATGCAACCATATGCAAATGAGACCAAGTACAACATCTCTGAAGTATGATACGTGCTTAGTTCTTCATATTCGATCCACCACCCTAGATTCAGCGGTTTTTTAATGGCAATAGGGGAAAATGACATATTAAATACATCTTAAGTTTTAGCAAGACGCTGGAGCAATAATTATCTTTACCGTATCTTCAACCGTTCTCAGGTTGTTTCATGTTAATTATAGAGTATATCGTTTAAATTCCATGGTACTTATAAGGATAGATGGAAATTACCATATAAGTAAAAACATGCCTTGTGTGTCAATGTAATACTCACTGTCTATCTACGATCAGAACCATACTAACATTACTGTACTATTAATCTAACTTAAGTTCCCCTAAAAACTGCATTCGCCCATTTGATTGAACCATTTACAGATATATGTATTATTAAATCAAAACCTTTGTGCGTATTATTAAATCATCAAAAAACGCATTCTTTTTTGGTTTAGGATTGTTTCCCACTTCATTTTATTTATTAAACTTACATTTATATGACACCTTAAGCCCTTCACGTCTGAAGGATGTCTCGATGAGTACTTTCTCTGATGGAGACAAACGAAAGGTAGTATCTAGGACCGTTGTCTAAGTATCATAATGGTAAACGCTTGGTGAAACTCCGGGGAACACTGGAAGACCTAATTGTGGGCCTCAGCCAAAATCGAACAACTAATTGTTCTTTTCTAACAAGGGAGGATCATGATATGTTATCGCTGAAATCCGAATCAAACTTAATACATCTGATAGAGCATAGTGAGATATGGAGAATACCAAAACCTCAAAATTCAAAGGAGTTCAATAAATGATATATCCAGGGTGATTCAGAACAACGTACGTTAATTTCGGGAGTCCTGATATTGAAACAAGTACAACATTCTTATGAACATGAGTAAAATTCCGCTTCGTTTTGAGATACAGCATTTCCAACTTGGAGTCCAAAGTCGACGTCTAACAATGGGAAGAAATGAATAATTCTCAATAAATCTAAACGACACATTGAATGAAAATTTCGTTTGCGGAAATTTGTTTCTACTAACATGGTGGACGTAACGAATGAAATACGATGTCACCGGTTTGTCAGTGTCGTCAATCCAGTATAACGATTATTTTTTCAAATTGCATTACGCCGTATATTGGGTATTTGACATCTTCTAATGATGATAAACAACATACGTAAAAACACACCGCAGTGCTGCAAACTATGGATAAGACAGAAAGATTTTCGCGATCAGTTCACCTGAAATCGTTCATCTTGGTTCCTCGACCTCTTTCGCCTTAATATATATATATATATATATATATATTAAGGAGGCCATTCATATGTTGCTCCGCATTCCAAAATTTGTTCGCAGACGTTTACGAGAAAAAAAAATCCGGATTGGTTTATCTTAGGACATAAAAACTAAAACAATTTCTTCCTTTAAAGTCTGCTCAATAATTTTAGTCCTGTGCATGAAAACCCTCAAACATAGTTGAACTGGTCAAAATGGTATCCAAATGTAATTGTCAAAATATAATAAATTCCTGTTTTCAGGTGCTTTTTCCACACGGAAGGGATTGAATGGCAAAGTTGATTATTTTTGTACACTATTCCACAAAGTACTATTATCAAAGTACAAATTGTATTATCAAAGTACAAATGTACAAATAGTACAATGTACAAATAGTACAAAAAGATTTGTACTATTATCAAAGTACAAATTGTATATTAAATGTATAGAGAATATATACAATTGTTTCTGGGGGAGTCGCGGAAATTTCTTCAATTAGAGGTATTGTGAATCCACGGCTCAAAACGAATATGGATTTGATCTTATGATTTTACAAATAAACATTTTGTTTTTGGCCAACATGGATTAAAACATACTCAAGTTAGTATGTGATGTAAGCTAAAGGAAGTACACACCTATTGTCATTTAAAAAAACATACGATAGTAAAGTGCATATAAGGTTCTGAATTACTTCTGTATGTTGTTTAGAAATGTTTGTAGTCTTGTAGGTTCCAACTTCGGATTACATTAGTAAGTACTGGATTAGTATTACGTTAATTTAAACTCTAACAACCGTATTCAGAAACGATTTTTTGGAGTAAATAGCGCTGTACTAACGACTGACTGCCAATGTTAAAAGATTGTTAATCACTCGTTTGTACATCTCTAGTCGCTTGGAAAAACGCGTTTCTGAATACGGCTGTAAAATACTAGTGCATTATTAGAGCAGTCGTATTTCTTGGAACATTCCGAAGGAAATGACTAGTTAATCAGCTGGGGAAAAGGTATTTATAAATTGCGTACAGAGATTTTGTTTCAAAGATTTTATTATTCCTTCGAAAGTAGTTCATGTTATCTCATATAATATGGATTCTTGACAGGCTCAATGCAAGCCAGCATCAATGACAAAGACGACATCTCGACATTCTGTTTCAAGTCAGGGTGCAACGTCACCTACAGAGGATAGAGTTCCCAGTCAAGGTCAAGCACAACCTCCAAGTGGGGGTGGAAGGGGAGAAGGGCAAGGTCAGATGCCCCCAGGTGAACCGCAAGGTCAGCAGCAACAACAACGCAGAGATTCACAAGGTAAGGATTAGATAATATTAATAAAGATATAACATCTTTACCACAATTACTTTAATTTTAATTTCTAAGTCCTTTATCAACTTTCGATCAGACCGTTTACCATAATTAAGACCACACGTTATTTCAACTGAATAAGTTTTGTATCGTTGTGCCTTGAAAGGATGATGTCTGAAAAAGAAAATGTTATATCAACAACCTCCACCGAATGAAATGCCAACCTAGATAGATGTTAGAAATGGTAAAATAATGATTTAATGAATCATATTTAATTCTATTGTTTGAATATTAAAGGACAAATTAATTTAATTTAGGTAAATTGAAAGCGAATCATTGTTGGGATTTTAATGATCAATGGGAATTGAAATATTTCAGAAAGTTAACTGAATTTAACGAATTAAGAAGCCAGATTGTTTCTGGTGTTGTTATAAACAAACTAAGAAGATTTATGCGTGTTCTAAATATGAATTTGAAGTATATGGAATTGTATATTATCTGAGATAGATAACAGATATGTATGTAGTGTGAAATGAATTAGTTTTAAAGAATCAGGAGCAATTTTATATCAGCTGCATGAGATCAGGTAGTATATTGTAAATAGCATTTCTATTAGTTCTATGTCTGGAGGAAACATCAGACGATTTGACTTATAGAATCAATTCACAGACGCTTATGAAGCATGTATGTGTTATTTTGAAGGATGTGTTAAGCAGCACATATGAATATTTACGATGCACTATAGTCAATGCATGAACTTCGTTAGTTGTCTATTGCATGAAAATATGTGTGAATTGGATAACTAAGTTTATAGAAAAGACTTGTTGAACACATGATCAATGTTATTATTTTAATGATGCCTATATATAGACCTGGATTTAACAAGTCACATGAGAATTAATTTAAATGTTTCTAAGTTGTTATATCATAAGATTGGAAATAATTTACAGCAAATCTAATAAACGTAAGTCAATGCGAAGCTTGTTGAAATAAGGTAAGGAGAATATTATTTACTATATCTTCTGACTTCATTGGCAGGTGCATGCTTGGTATGTAAACTCTATGAGTCCTTTGAAGTATGTTGGCAGTAATTCTTGAAAGTTGTTTAGTAAAACAATAACTTAAGGCCACTTCAGAACAAACAGATCACATATTTTTTTCGACGACTGATGCAGGATTTCTAACTTACGTCAATTTGATAATAGTAACATATTTTACTGGATATTTGAATATTCTAAGAAAAGTCAGTACGGGAGACCGGGTTTGGTTGTTACAAGTAATTTTGCGAACTGGTAACAGATAGCAGCAGCTGCTCACATATCGTGGCAATTTACTTGACTTGGCGCCTTTGTGTAACGGAAGACCGAAAGCTGTGTGGGATAACGTTCATTTGGTAAGTTGAAAAATGTATTTTTCGCCTTTATTTGAAAATTTTGAACACCAGGTTCCTTTCGTGTCTACAGAGTAAGTTTTGGAAGATTATATTTAAAAAAATAACGTTAATTGTTACTTGTGTTGTCTACAAAATAGTGTGGAAAGCTATTAGTTTGCTGCCGTTTTTACAGGTTTATGTACTTTGTCATGGAATGGCTGCACATGGGGCTGGTTGTTACAGTGCCTGTTAGACAAGTTGTTACATGTAACAAATAACCCCGTTGTGTCTAGTGTTATAGTTATAGGCACGAGATTCGTAATTTGCAGACAACAATAATAAGTTACAATAAAACTACCACCTCACTGTCCACTTCTGAAATGATTTTCACCTCATTGTCCACTTCTCAGCGTCAGGGACCTTCAGGGATTGCCACCTCACAATCCACTTCTGAAGATCAAGGACCTTGAGGGATTGCAACCTCATAGTCCACTTCTCAGCATCATGGACCTTCAGAGATTGCAACTTCACAGTCCACTTCTCAGGGTCTTTCCGGAATTGTTGCTAGGCGTACTCTCTCGACTTCACAAGATCAGACCAGCGGACATACGACCTGTTTCAAAAACATCAGTACGGAAGAGAGAAGTGAAATGTCGTAAACGTAGAAAATCAAGTATCCTGACAGACACGCCAAATATAAATGAGTTGAACCTGGAGCAAGAATAGAGAGGAAAGAAGAAGCAGTTTCCTTCGATGATCCATCCAACAGCAAAAAAAAGTTATTTCCTAAGAAGGGGCAGTCGCAAAAGCAAAGATGAATCCTCTTCATCCGATGAAGAGGATACATTCTGTGTCATGTATGGTGACACATGGAAGAACTCTCTGCCAAAGGAGAAGTGGATCCAGTGCATACTGTGCACGGGATAATCTCACGATAAGTGTGTATCTTCTTGGGTTTGTCTAAATTGCACGAGTGGAGAATCGAGTTCTTAAAAATAGCAAGAGTATGCCTGCTGGATATGAATTACTTCTAAAAGGCTATTGACAACCGAATAAAGCAGCCTGTTAGAAATTCAAATGTTTTCTTTGTAAATATTGATGAGTGCTCAGTTTTTATACTTTCTTCTCAAAGTTTTTGGAATCATTTACACTTTTGTAATTGTTAATTTAAGCTTAATATTTTATAACATTTGCTATTTGTAGCCTATCGTAAATTTAAAAATAAATTAAAACTTCTTTTCAGCAACATTTGTTAACATTGATTTGATAAACTTTTTTATGTAATGGGTGTAACAACCTGCCCCGCGCATGTAACAACCAGCCCCGTTTCTGGTTAAGCACGTCTTGAAACCTTTTTTAACTACCTACTTCTTCTTTTAAGATAGGAAACAACTTTTTTGCTGTTAGGTAGAGGAAAGTACAGAGTAAACATGCATGTAAAACAATTTCTACATCCACAAAATTTACAAAGATATAACTGATCAACTGAAAATTGTAACAACCCACCCCGGTCTCCCTTACTAGATGAAGATGGTTATGGTAATAAGTAGTTTCGAAGGTTTAAATTCAGTTTTCTCTAAGTTGAACAGAAGAGGTCATAAACAGTTGGTATTAGATTCAGATTAGAAATATGAATATTCAAGATAACACGTGGAACGTTAGAAATAAGCTACAGGGTTTCACCAAGAGCATGAAAATCAGAGTCAGCTCAAAGTGGTTGCAAGAAAAAAGCAAATTTAATAATAATGGAGGTAGACAAAGAATAGGAGATCCTCAGCAGTTAGCATTAGTAAATATAGCACCATATTATAAACATATTATAATTAATGATACGGTCATTTTTGCTGAGGTGGACACAGGAAGGTGTGTTAATTTAATGGCACTACAGGTTTTAAAATCGATACATCAAGAAGAATATCTGGTATCTGAACACATACATTTACAAGAATCGATGTATCACAACGATAGGCTCATTGAAGTTGAACTGTCAAGAAGATGGTAGAAAAGTATGTTTAGAATTCTATATATTCGATGATATGTTAAAGCATGCTCTAAATGAACAAACTGGTTTGAAATTGCTATGGCCTCAGTGGAAACAAATTTTTACACATTCTAACTCAACTAATTTGCAAAAGGCATCCGTATCTGATGATCTTGCAACTTACAAGCAATTTTTAATACAGCAGTATTCAGATGTTTTTACTGATAGTATATTGCAACATGTAAAATATTACAAAGTCCATATCACCGTAGATCCCAATGCAGTTTTAAATAGTTTTAGAGGATACCTTATGGTCTTGTGGAAAAAGTCAAGGCAAGTTACATCAACAGGAAATAATTGAGCCAGTTACTTATGCAAGTTATATATTACACCAATCGTTGTAGTTAACAAGAAACAAGGAGCAGAAATCCATATTTGTTCAGACTTTAAGGTGACAGTAAACAAATGGGTTAAGAATATGTCATACTCATTACCCACATTAGAACATATTCTTACAAAATTGCAGGGGGCTAGTATGTTTGTTGTTTTAGATTTAACCAGGCATAGTTACAATTAGAATTAAATGAGGAATCACAGAAATTGTTTGTGTTGAATACGTCGTGCAATCTCTACAAGAACAAACGCTTACCATTTGGGTTGCCTTCATCCCCATTTATCTTTCAAAGGTTTATGGATAATACATTAAAAGATTTGCCTTATGCTCAAGCCATTTTGGATGATGCGGTGATTGGAGGTAGAGATTTAGAATAATGCTACAAAATTACATGTAGAATATTGAATCAGTTTAGAAGGTTGAACATTAAAGTTGAACTAGCAAAATATATATTTTTTGCGACAACAATAGAGTATTTAGTGCATACAATTTCAGCTTAAGGTGTAAGCTTAAGGATTAAAAAGCATCAGACATATTTGATTGTCCGCCTCCACTGAAAGTCAGCCAACTCCTATCATGTATATGTATGGTCATGTTTGTCCAGAAACATGTTCCTAATATAACAAACCATCTATATTTGTTGCATGATTTACTAAAGACAGACACTAAATGGAATTGGACCCCAGATCACGAACGGCAATTTGAAGAAGTTAAACAAATTATTGTGGATAGTAATAAAGTACATATTTTTAACCCTAAGCAGTCGGTCTTTCTCATAACAGATGATAGTCCCTACAGAGTAGAAGTTCAGCTGTGCAATCGCAGTGAAGAAGGGAAATTAAGCACAATAACTTGCGCATCAGTGAAACAGCCTGCGAGCAAACTTATTCTCATTTCAAGAAAGAGGCTCTAGTATTTGCAGTTCGTAAATTCCATAAATTATTGTATGGCAGACACTTCACTGGTTTAACTGATTCGATTCCTGTTACGTTAATTTTTGGAGAGGAAAAAACAATTCTATTTTTTCCACACCCAAAACTCGTGAGATGGTTTTTATTTTCGTCGGGTTGCAACTACAGTATAATATTTAATAAACGGTACAGGTGGCAGATTGCCTATCAAGATTACCGTCGGAGGAAACAACGGAAGATGAATAAGCATTCACAGTTTTAGGTCTTAAATGTTCATGAAGATGCAACACAGTTGCCAATCATTCAGGAGAAGTACAAAATGAACCTGTATTAAAACAAATTCTTGGTTGGACAGTAAAATGGTGGCCAACTCACTTGCCAAAAACATCTCAAGATAATGTCTATAAACCATATTATAAAAATCGGTCCGAAATCACAGTATACAATAAATGTTTGTTTAAAGAAGGCAACTCATATTCCCTTCAAACATGAGATCAAAATTGCTACAAACCTTAGATAAACAACATTTAGTGGTTAATAGATTAAAAGAGAAACTAAGAGCTTGCTATTGGTTGCCCCAGATGAACAATCAAAGTGACTTTGTTTGTGTCACTATGGCGGAAGGGAGGATACTGTCTCTTAACTTATTAATTTCATTACTAGGAAAACACTTCCGCCATAGTGACACAAAGTCACTCGCAAAATGGCTATCACTTCTTTTGTGAGTAGATTTCTTGCGTCACTCTTCCCTTTACCACGAAGGGTTTTCTGTACTGATATCACTTATTTTGTAAGGCTGCCTATTAATAAACGTGCATAGTCATCATACAAAAGGTCGATTTTGGACCATCGTAGGCTCCGTACCTCGAAAACGGTAACTGCTATTAACAAAATAAGTATCAATTTGCCTCTACGAGTCCCGCAATTGACCCCCAATACCCCCTGGTAATAACCATTTTGGGCTGAAGCAAGAAGAAAGACAGACACACTTTTCTATCATTTTTGAAAATTCTGTGATTGGGCTATAAAAAATAATAACGTTTGAACTCCTTCGCCAATTTTGACGTGTAATACACATTTTAAAAGGTATTAAAGCCTACATTATGATCGCGAAGTTTCGGCCATCTATATGGTCTGGTGTCAGTGCTATTATCAGAAATGTGAAATTCAGAATTTTTCTTCGAAACGCCCTAGGGGATCCCACGGATGTCCTACCGACCCATTTTTTTCTAAGTATAGCAAAGAGCTTTCAAATGCAAGTTCAAGCATCAATATCGGGCCTTTAGTTCGCTAGTTCCGAAACTAACTGTATACATAGAGTGCCGCTAACAGAGTCCTTAGTTAGCGTCACTCAAAGAACTACCGTTCTTCATGATACACACCCCGGGCGGTCTACGACTGTAGGCCAACGACTCGAAGATTCCGGGTTCGAGTCCCGGCAGGAGCATGGGTGTGGATATTAATGGCTAAGGGGCGAATCGTGACGGGCCGAAGTCCAAAATTACTAGTCTGGCCCTATACATATTTTGCGAAGTGATAAACGACTAAATATCCCTTTTAAAGAATCCATATTGATTTATTTTTTTTATTTCGGAGGACATAAGTACTTACTAATCATACAGTTATTCGAGATGGGTTCAAGTAATGCCAGTAAAAGGAACATCAGCACAGGAGACTATACCCAAACTTCAAAGTGTGTTTGCTTGCGTGGGTCTACCGACTGTAATTGTGTCGGATAACGGGCCACATTTTTTCAGCTGGGATTTTTAAAAAAATGTGTTTAGGGCAAGCTATCGATTTGGTTCATTCGGCGACCTACCACTCTCAAAGTAACGGGTTGCTGGAAATGTCTGTAGATTTAAAATCGTTGCTTAAGAAAAGATTAACAGATATACCACCTTCACTTTGGTCCAAAGTAATAGTAGATGCATATTTGGACATTAGATTTTCTAAAACGCCATTATTGCAAGGTAAGTCTTCAGCCGCGATGATTCTCCCATATAGACCAAATACTAGGTTTAATCGATTGTGGCGTCAGGCAAGATATGAGACAAGAGTAGAGAAAAGAAATAATGTATCTAAGTTACTTTCTAAAGTGGGAGAAACTATATTTGTACAAAATGATCCTAATAAACATCCCAAGTTTGTGAAGGCAACGGTGGTGAAACAAATAGGCACTAGAATTGTGGAGGTGCAAATTTGACATAGGAAAAGACGACTACATATTCTTCAATTAAGAAAGTATCAAGAGAGCCTAACAGAGAGAGGAGGATAATGAAACAGATTAAGGACAAGGAGGATACAAACACAAATTATACACCCTATATCGAGGAGAATAATGAACAGAATAATGACAAAGATGAATGGTGGTTGGTGGAGACAGGCTCAACAACATCCTAGAGGTTTGATTGAACATCATCAGCAAAGAGGAGTACAGGATCAACAGCGGTCGAGAGTGATACATTCTCAACCACAGGAATTACCAAAGGAGCAGCAGCTAATAGGTGGCAAGGAAAATCCATCACCTTTACGGCTCTCTTAACGAGTAAAGGCTACACTCAAGCGCTTTTAATGTGAAGGATATCCTTAAGTACATACTAGTATTATTTATTTTGAAAGATGGAGTGAAATGTTATCAATGGTAAAAGAATGATTTAATGGATTTTATTTAATTCTATTGTTTGAACATTAAGTTGAAAATTTATTTAAATTACTTAATTCGAAAAGCAAGCATTGTTGGAATTTATTTCACAAAAATAACCGAATTTAATGAATTAAAAAGCTAGATTGTTTCTAGTGTTGTTATAAACAAACTAAGAAGACTTATACGTGCTCTAAATATGAATTTGTAGTATATGGAATTGGATATTATCCGAGAAAGATATCAGATATATGTGTAATGTAGCAGCCATTAGGTGGCAAGGAAAACACATTAACTTTACGGCGCTCTTAACGAGGAATGGCTACACTCAAGCGTTTTCAGTGTGAAGGATATTCTTAAGTGCAGTACAGACTGGTATTATTATTTTTTTGAAAGAGTGAGTGAGTTGTTATAAATGGTAAAAGAATGATTTAATATAGTATATTTAATTCTATTTTTTTAATATTAAATAACACATTTATTTAATTTAATTGATTTGAAAGACAAGCATTGTTGGAATTTATTTTTAAGAAATAACCGAATTTAACGAATTAAGAAGCTAGATTGTTTCTGGTGTTGTTATAAACAAACTAAGAAGATTTATACGTGCTCTAAATATGCATTTGTAGTATATGGAATTGAATATTATCCGAGAAAGATCAGATATATGTGTAATGTAGCAGCCATTAGGTGGCAAGGAAAACACATTACCTTTACAGCGCCCTTAACGAGTAAAGGCTACACTCAAGCGCTTTCAGTGTGAAGGATATTCTTAAGTGTAGTACAGAGATGTGAATTTTTAGAAATGGTAAAAGAATGATTTAATGGATTTTATTTAATTCTATTGTTTGAATATTAAATAGAAAATTAATTTGTTAATATGAAAGGCAAGCATTGTTGAAATTTATTTTTAAACAATAATTGAATTTAACGAATAAAGAAGCTAGATTGTTTCCGGTGATTTTATAAACAAACTAAGAAATTTATACGTGCTCTAAATATGAATTTGTAGTACATGGAATTTGATATTATCAGATAATGATATCAAATATGCGTATGTGGTGAAATGAATTAGATTCAAAGAACCAGGAGCAATGTTATATCAGCTGCATAAGATCAGGTAGTATATTGTAAATATAATTTCTGTTTGTTCTATGTCTGGAGGAAAAATCAGACGACTTATGGAATCAATTCACAGATGCTTATGAAGCATGTATGTGTTATTTTGAAGCATGTGTTAAGCAGCACACATGAATATTTACGGTGCACTATAATCAATGCATGAACTTTAGGTTAGCTGTCTATTGCATGAGTTTATGTGTGAATTGGATCACTAAGTTTATGGAAAAGACTAGTTGAACACATGATCAATGTTATTATTTTAATGATGCCTATATATAGACCTGGATTTAACAAGTAATCTGAGAATTAATTTAAATGTTCCTAAGTTGTTATATCGCAGATACTTTACAGCAAATCTAATAAACGTAAGTTTATGGGAGGCGTGTTGAAACAAGGTAATGAAATTGTTACTTAATATATCTTTTGGCAGTATTGGCAGGTACATGTTTGGTATATATATTCTATGAGTGTTTTTAAGTATGTTAGCAGTAATTGTTGAAAGTTGTTTACTAAACCAATGATTTAAGACCACTTCAGAACAAACAGATAACATAAATAGCTAACAGTAGTAGTGCGGTCTAAGGCGTTAGAACGGTGCCTCCAAGGATGCGGATTAGAATC
>JAGDQP010063477.1:0-10847 GCA_022664845.1 Lepisma saccharinum
ATCTCGTTTCCACTTTTACAATTTTGATAGTGTGTTCTTGGGTTTGCGGAGACCAAATATTTTATTCAAATTTTAATTTCGATCTAACATATGCATTATTATATATTTTAATAAACTTTCTTTTCTTCGAAATTCCTGATCTATTTGCATAATGAAACCCAGATTCCTTTAAGCTTCACCAACAATAGTATCCATGCGATATTGAAAATTTAATTTATGATCAATTATAACACCTAGCTCCTTAGTATATTCTACCCTCTCTATAGCAGTCCTATCAATTTTGTACTGGAAAGTGAGTGTAGATTTTTGTTAGTGAAGGTTACCACTTTACATTTTTGTATGTTAAGGTCCAATTTATTTAAACTGCACCACCTAGTTAGGTTTATCTTAATTTTCTTGTAACAATGTGGCATCATCTTTGGACTCTATGCTTCTATATAGTTTCAAATCTCTGCAAACAAGAGTTTGTTGGAGTGAACTAAATAATCAGGTAAATCATTCATTAATCCTAAAAAAGTAATGGTCCCAATTTAGACCTTTGAGGAACTCCAGATATAGCTCTATATTCCCTTGATTTGGTGCTTTTAGATAATACATATTGAACGCGATCTTTAAGGTAATGAATGAGAAGCTTCAGAAGTGAAAAAGATATACTGAAGTCAGATAGTTTACCAAGGACAGAGCACAGCTAGTAAGAGAAGTGCAAAAGCCAATACCAGAAGTATACCAATCACACTTTAAGTAAAAGCTGATCGTCCATAGTAGCAATATAAGTTTTCAACAGGATTTCCGCAGCTTCTAACAATTTGGTAAAATCTTCCATTGCAAACCTTCAGGTCAATTACAAGTGTATGAAAAACGTGCTATATCCCACTGTTCACGTCTGTATTAGAGTTGCCTTTCTAAGACTCAACGTAAAGTTAGCTTTGGATGTAAAATTATATTTTATGATTTTACACTCTGCTTTTGCATGATGTATTAAATTTATTTTATAATCTAAATCTTAGTTTCAGGCCATCAATTTGGTCCTCATATCCCAAACCATCTGTTTTGAACGTGAAGAGTATCGAACATTTCGATTAAAATGAGAATTTCATTATTGTAAATAAAGATGAATATGTCTTCGCCACTAAGAAATTTTGAAATAAACAGCAATCACCAGCATGTCGATCAACACTGGGGAGATGTAGGTCTGAGTTCTACTACTGATAACCCTAACTAAGGTATTCTTGAGTTTTGTTCATTTTGAACGTGCGATAGTGCCAAAGATCAGGTCATATGGTCAAGGTCGCTACTTGTCCATCCCTTCCTTACAGAGGAGTACTCTCCAAAGGAACGTCATGCATCAGACTTGTGATACACTTAGGTCACAGATGTCTCTACATCCCATTCAAATTAAACAGCAAAAAGAGCATTTCAGTAACTTCTCAAGGAGTTGCTTGTTTGTCGTTTGCGACAAAGAAAATGTCATCAGAGTACACCAGTGACAGTTTTCCTATGTGTTGCACTATTAGAGGTATAGGATTAGTTAGCTGATCCGTAACGAATTTTCGTCAATTATTCATGTCACCAGACGAAAGACACTGAAAACAAAACGACACACTGCAGATGTTCTTTCGGGCTTCGCCAGGAACAAAGTTCTCTGGCGACGAAAATGGTTGGGAATTTGCAAATAGGTCTACTTGGAAACAACCAATGTAAAGTTTAAGACTTGAGATACGAAGCAGAAGGAACACCTACTTCAACACCGTCCGCTATGCTAAGATATATGTTGCATGAACACTACAACAATTCACAAATATCACTTATCTTAAGAACTTTTTCTTATAAAAAAAAAACTTTCTTGAACACAGATAGGAAAATTACTAAAATTTTCCTAGAATATCTAACAATTTTAGAATTGAATGTTACATTCTTACCTTTGCTGCACGCTGCTAAGATTCAACTTTTTTTTTTCATTGAATCAAATAGGTCAAATCATCTACTGAATCAATCTTGTAGCAATTCTATGTATAATGACAACATTTCTTACCTGAAAAAAGGAAATAAACAAAATTAGCCCAAGAAGAAGAAAAGCCATATAACTTCAATGTAGTAAATGTATATAAGGGTTGTTTAAGAAAGTTTAAACTTGAACAGGTGAAAGAATTCAGCCAATGAACAGGAAACTAGAATCTGCCATTTTCTGTGTGGGTTCCATCGCACAGTGCGGCCGATTCCAAGAAAGCTGACCAAAAGTCACTGTTTTGGGGATTTTTCCATGTTGGAATGGTTACAATACATCTGTAATGGTAAGATATTACTTGTGAAAGTGTTTATTTCTTTTTATCTGTCCAAGAATAGGAGTCACAAAGCTATCTTTGTTCGATTGGAATCGATTGTGCTACTGAGACAGTAAACGACGTACATGTTGAAAGTTGTATAAAAACTTTAGATTGAAGCCAATCATAATCAAATGAAATGGAATAAACGTCTGAAAGTACATATAAAAAAAAGTTACGAAATAATAATTTATCAAATATAAATTATTAGTGAAACTATAATTGTTATTGATTTTTATTAATTAAAAGCGTTAAAATACAATGTGTTATTATGAAAAAGTTATGTTGCTCCGCTGTCAGACTTATTCTAAGCTATAGTCAAATGTATTTTCTTCAATATAAAACAAACAAACAAAAAAAAAATCTGCCCGAAGTTGCCCCTGTTTGTTATTCAACCGTTTCAAAATGGCGGACCCAAAATCCATTTTCCACATCGTTTCAGCTACAGAAACGAAATTTGTCATAAAGGTGCATCATCACGAGTAGTTCAGGTAAATATTACAATATGTTGAAAAAGTCGTCATATTGGATTCAAAATGGCCGTCCAAAATCCAATCAAGAATCATTTATTAAATAACAACAACAACATATTTCATTAAAAACAATTATCATTTAAGTATATGTTAAAATGTTGTTAAGGGGGTTCAATTTTGCAACTCTGACTTCAAATTAATAATCAGCGACCCCCTAAATAAACATGGACATGATATTCATCTTGATTGTAAAATTATATACAAGCTGTTTCACGAATAGGATTGTCAATAGGGGATGAAAGGGGGTTACGTTTTGCATTTCTGACTACTTCAGATTCGTAATCAGCGAACCCAAATAGCCCGAGTACAGGTTTTAAGATCATTCACTTGCGTTTTTGACTTTAGGCCAGCTTTTTTGGAATCGGCCGCACTGTGCATCGTGTTTCTGTGCGTGTTTAAAGTGAAAAACTTCCTGCTAGGTGTGAACTCAGATCTATGACTCCATTTCTGAATGCGAAGAGTACGCGCAGGACTGTAGTGATAAGGTTATGACTAAATCAAATAAGTTGATGATAATAATAATAATAGTTATTTATTTTTTTTCTATGCTAAGCCAATAGGTTTCAAGTTGTAGCTGGTTAGAAAATAACAACAAAAAATACACTGATATTTTTTAACACAACCTGTTATAGTTATTAACATACCTAACTGAATTTTACATGTGTATCTTTGTTCCATTATAGCCACAAATTAAGAAAATCCCATGTCCATTCCCTAAGAATTTTAAATATGGCACTCTTAATTGAGCAACGTTTTTCTGCACAAAATAGCTCACATTCCCTTTTCTAGATTGACAATCAACGCTCCGGAACTTGATTACTTACATTTCCACATGTATACACACACGCCGCTCACATACATCAACAATCATTAGCCGTTCACATTTCAACCTTCAACTCATACATTTCTCGCTGACATGTAATTTATGAAGTCTATCGTCCTTATTACTACAATTACCAATTAGTCTATCAAAACGTGTAGGTGCGTATTATATGAGATTTTTTCTTTCTTTCTTCGTGAAAGTAGCATTTTAGAATGGGATATCTGTTCAGTAAACACTTTGATGATCTGGTTCTTGGAAAGAGCAACTATTATAAATAATATGTTACTTCGTTAAACTTACACAATACACGAACACGAAAACGATGAATAATTAACAATACACATCGAAAGTTCCCATAGTCTTTGCATGCAATGACGGATTAGAGAGACAGAACGAGAGATGGGTGGAAATATAAAGTATATTCTGTCCAAACTTCGTAATAAGATTATAAAGACACTTTTCAATGGAAACTGTACAACTCAATTATCTGCCATTATGTGGCTAATATTTATCACACTTCCTTCATACAAGAAAGGAAGGTTTTACATTTAACTTTCAGCTTTACAGTTATAAAATGAGAAAAACGAAATTTATAGTAAGGAGGTGATTTATTTACGATATTCTCGACAGTAATTAGCGGATAATTTTTAAAAAAATTATAGCAAAGGTCAGTTTCCTTTAAAACTTGTACAGTAATAACATCTAAACAAAATTTCAAGAACTGATGATTTTTTTTTTACATAGGAATTGCACTACTTTAGGTAATTGCCACTTTGAAACAAAATGGGAGACTAAAATTTTTACCCAGTCCCCGTGGTCTAATCGCTAACGCCACGGACTTCGGATCTGCACTGGGAAGGCACCTGGGTTCGTTGAATTGAAGTTACGTATAGCCTTTGGGTATCTAAGTGGCTCAGGCCGGGATATAGTTAGTGTGGTTTTGTTGGCGCACAGTGATTATCAGTGTTGCAAACTTCCCTCGATTTCTGACAATATCAGATTTCTTCCAAAATTTTCGTTTCTTCATCGTCTTCTCCTACATACCAGACACGATGAGTACAAGTGTGAAAATTAAAACGGTAACCAGAGGCATGAACACGAAGGTCAACAATTTTCATAAATTCCTTGCCGACGTCTGAAGAATGAGGCCTTTTTTCAAAATGGTGGGAAAAGCTATGGTGGTATTTTAGGGGTCTTTTAGTATTTTTTGCTGACATACTGTCCTACTCCCATACCCATTCTCAACCTGTTACTAATTTTTTAAAGGGGCTATGTTGCTGGACTAATAGGGTAGAGGAAAGAAAGCGAGTCAGGGCGTAAGTTGAAAGATTATGGTTGTCTAATGTGACTGAGGAAAACTTTAGAAAAGTCTCAGTAAGAATGGCCAACCACTGGAATCCGACCCAAGACCTCCCGAGCTAAGGTCTCTCTGTACACGGGGTCGGGTAAAACGTTGCTACACTTTATTTTTATGGGCCATATAGTAACTGCGGTTTCGGCCCGTCACGATGATGTGAGTACAATGCAGTTTAAAATCAACAAATATCCATGCCCCAGGCGGGATTCGAGCCCGCAACCTTAGGAACGGCAACTCAGGGCTCTAGTCCACACGGCTACCGAGCTGGGTTCCTGTCCTGCTGTCGCCATACGCAATGACGTTTACCACGTTTTCCCTCAATTTCGCCAGGCAATGGTCTCCCAACTAACTCTGACTGGCCCTTCCCAATCTCTTTTCGGGAGAGTGTCCGGAAAACGACGCCATCCTTCAGACTGATGATGGGAATTGTCCCATTATCACCACAATTGCACAGTAATGCTATTAAACAAGAAAAAAATTAAATCAGCCCGAGACTTGTTAGTTTCATTAAAGAAAAACGTATTATTTTACTACTGATAAATTATTAGTGATATTGGAATCAAATTTACGGGGGTCGTAAGAACTATCCGAAAATATAATTGTCATTAATCCGTTGAGTCTCTACTTCGTACAAACTGCTGGATCGAAACATTCATTTAACCTATTTCTTTTTTATATTCTTAAGTCTATCCAAGTCGCTGAGTAGGTGGATATACTTAGTGTAAATACAAATATCGTGTCCAGCTTCGTTCCCTTTGTCTAAAAGAAAAATGATATAATAATAATAAGAAAAAAAAACACTTTATTATACAGTGTATCAGATGTTTAATTTCTATTGGCCTAATAAGCCCCTTGAGGATGAACGGTTGCGCTTGTCGACTTGAAATAAGATTCCCGAGTCTGGTTTCCGGAGGATGACGAATTAAATGTACTGGCTCGAGATTCACTATATTTTGTTAAGTCTTGTTCATAAGACCTCAGCTCAATCCGATGAAAGGCAATGGAAAAGTACCACCGGTTATCTTTGCCCAGAGACCTCCAGATAAAACTTGCCTCCGGATACAATGACAATCAGCTTCAAAATGATGATCAATAAGGCTAATGGACTTCGATCTAATTGTTTCGAATGAATGAATACACTAAATAAATGAAAGGGCAAGCATTTGGAAATAATAACTTGGATAAAATGTTGTAAGAAATTAAACAGTATACA
Organism: Lepisma saccharinum; assembly: GCA_022664845.1. Classification (NCBI taxonomy): domain Eukaryota; kingdom Metazoa; phylum Arthropoda; class Insecta; order Zygentoma; family Lepismatidae; genus Lepisma; species Lepisma saccharinum. Next base: position 6,248 of record JAGDQP010063477.1, read on the forward strand.
AATGTACCTGTCTTGCGTACATAGGTCTCCAATAAGAAGAACGATGTAAATGAATAGAAATGGCTTTGCACGATTGATAGTGTATATTACTTTAAGTTGCCAAGAATTTCCATATAAGAATGGATTTGTAAGTTGTTGGTAGGCGGAGAGAAGTACAGAGACATTACCAACAACTCGAAGAGGTCGCTGTCCTCTTATCAACGCCCTGAGGACAAAAGGGAGGTGAGAACAATTCGAAGAAGATTGCCTTCCGACTGTTACTTTTGTTAACAAGAGAGCGACGCAGTTTTCTGCATCTCCGGTCTTCCTGCCTCCTAAACATCAATGTACAGAAAAAATACACTGCTACACAAGAGCTTCACATTTGCATACATTACTGTTGCAGACTGAGATTGAATGAGGTTCTTCGGTGAGCGGAGGCAGGCTTAGGGAACAAAAGAAATACAAAAGCAACATTCAGAGAGAGGAGGAAAGCATTCAAAAACTGAAAACAACTACTGCTTCTTACAGTTCATCCTCTAGGCACAGTTGATTTTCTTTATTTTGCAAGAACTGCATTCTCTTAATACTCTTGCCTTTCCTAGTTTCTAAAGTAAATTGAAACTACGAAGAGGATACAAAAAGAGTGCAGAAGAAACACTTATAGAATAGAGGAAACACAATTCGCTTATGTGAAGAGTAAGACGAGTGCGTATACTCGGAGATAATTTGATGACAATGATTGATGAAATCTAATAAGATAAACTCCAAACAAATGCACGATCTCATTGACATTTTTGTACTGTACAAACGTCAAAACTATATAATATCTAAGACTCTCAAGAAAGCACGCGCTTCATCTCAAGTTTCACAGGTTTTTCGCATTTATTAATAAATTAGCCAATACGAAACAAAATTCATTCCATTACTATTTTTTTTCTTAGACCTGAAATATATCTGCAATAAATTAAATGTTAAGGTGGAGTAGCAATCTGTATGGAAAGTTAGTTTACCTTATGCTGAAAACAGCATGTTTTTCTTACTGTTAGTAGGATCTAGATTTGATGGAAGATTAAAGGAAATAATTTGAATCGAACTCTATGTAGACGACGTGCTCCTATGGTGGACTCTCATACTATGAAATTTTAAAGACGTGAATTTCTGCACAGGATGAACTTTTTCCTTTAAGAAGACAGTTATAATAGTCTATCGTCTTGCCTTTTAAGAAACATACGTAGCTTTGAGAACAGAAATATGGCCTATCTGCAAAATTCACGAGTTTCAACGTGAAGTCTATTAGAATATCAACGTTCTGGTGCTTAGAAAACTGAACCTAACACTTTGAGATATTTCGCTGAATAAGTCGGTATAACAAACAATAACGTAACAGCAATTCTTTCCAAACTGTTGCGACGTGTTCGAATTACCTTGTAAATCGAAAATAACTCCTACTAAGTTCGTCAGCTTTCTACATTTTAAGATTTTTCACACTAGTTTCCCTATACGCACTCGAGCGCTTACTTATCTTGCCCACCCTTAGTTTAAATATATTTGTGCTCGTTCACTTTTTACATTGTTATATATTTGTCGGTTTATGTATCTTTGACAGTCCAGTTACATCGTTTCCTTTACTACGGTTGGTTAATTTTACTTGAATGCTATTCTCAATGACTGATCATTGTGCTAATAAATATGATTTTGATTTGGTCCTTAGAAAGATCTTTCACATGCTCAAACTTTCATTTTCATTTTTTTTACAGTGTTCAAATTGAATTTTACATCGAATCTAAAACGTTATTTAATTTTTCGTACACTCAAATTCAGAATGACCGATAGGTACACCTTTTTATGATGACCAACAAGTTGTACAATATGGCAAAAACCAAAACAGTATTCGACGCAGATTCAAGATAAACGTTTCAAATGTTGAGTTTACCACGATTACCATAACTTCAGTATTGCCAGATAGTATAACTTTCTCACCTAGAAACAAATCACCAGTTATTTTCTATAAATATAAATGCACAAGTATTGTAAAAAAAATAGAGTGCATTTAACATATGGGATGTATTATATAGCACGGACGGGACCATACATATACACAAGAGGAAATAGAGCTAACTAGGTCCCAACAGCATAGAAAACTATATATATAAAGTTTAAAATCGAAGATTAAACTGTAAATCTAAAATTATAAATATTTCGCATTATCATCTTCTCTATTTATAGAAAAGAGGATAATACAAAATATTTCTAATTGTAATATCTATAGATCTGCAATTTTAAACCTCATTCTTTGGAGAACCGCATTTTTTGGTAATACACTATGGATAGCTTATGTAATATACTTTACTGTGATGTGCATATTTTATTTCACAAAACATGTATATAAAATCAAATTCACGCAAGTCTGAATTTGCAAATCTATCCATTTTCTTTTTACAGCGAGCAGTTTGTGTCTAATATCCTCGTTTTATAAAAAAAAGAAAGTTCGATATCGCTAAAATTGAATGCTTGTCTACTAATGAAATGAGTAGAAGCATTGGCGGAACGATATGTTAAAACAGCGGATATATTAAACGGTAGAACAAATTCGTTTCATTTTCCACAACCATGTTCCATTCCAAAAGATAATTTTCTTATTACTAAGATTCACCTTCGGAGGTCAAAATCCCAAGACAGATTCATGTATATTTACATTACACAACATTTTACATCATAACAGGTTGTATGCCAACACAATGCTAACAAAAGAAAGGCATTTCATGAAGGAAGAGGCTGTGAATACAAGAATCTAATAAGTAGAGGTAATTTCCAGAGTAGAAAACTTGCAAATCAGTACTAGTATCAGCTCAACAATGAAAAAAATTGTCTTTCAAATGCTGACTGGATTCTAATCTTATTTCCAGACAATGAAAACATCCTGCATGACATGCTGACCCCTCTTGGCTTCACACGTAACTTTCCCGAAGTAGTTATATCATTATGAAGAGAAAGCGAGTTCATCAGACGGGGCTCAAAATAATAATATTGAACAAAAGAAGTATACGACAACAGTCAAGGTCAAAGGTGTTCTCTTATTTTCAGCCAACGTATAAAACCCTGTTACACAAAATAAACTATACAGCATTACAACAGAATTATGATTCTAAGGATAGAACAGTGCAAATTTAACCTTTGTAGAGCTAGATCTTATCCACTTTTTTTTTTAAGAACTTAATTCACAATAGAATTCACAAGATTCATTTTATCCCGTGATAAACGAACCTAGTTATAACATAATTATATCAAAGACACGAAATATACCGCACCATTTCCAATACCTGAACCACTGGAAGAATTAAAACGAATTTTGATAATGTGTACTCCATCTACTGTAGTTTGAAGAACACACGAAAAATTAATATATATTACATCAAAACAGCATCTAACGTATACGTACCGTAGTTATTTTTATTCTGACTTAATCATTTATTTGATTCGAACGTACACAAGTTGTCAATCTGTTCAACAATTGACATTGGTTTACAAAGCGTCGTGTATTTTTGAAGTGCTTATTGATGAAACTGTAAGTGAAGTTTTGTTCTTAATACACAAGCGGTACAGCAAAAAAATTATGGTAACGCTCTCGCGAAGTTCTTAATCAGTTGAAACAAATAAGAATTCATTTTTAGTGCTCTTAAAGTATATATAGTCACACTTGCATCCCCTTCCGTACGCTATCCCTGCCTCAACCTGGGCTGCCTAAACAGGGAAGCCAATACCAGTACTTTTACCGCTGAACAATATACTCCTTGCCCGACTCCGGCTCCACATCATAGAAAACAACCTGATACCGCACCACCAATTAGGATTTCGTCAAGCTCATGTCATTTAAGCACAGCTAGTACAAGGGGAAGACCAACTTACTTTAGGATTCAACGAGAAACAGCACATCATCGGGCTATTCTTTGATGTAGAAAAGGCGTTTGACTCAGCGTGGCATTTGGGGCTCACAGTTAAACTCTATCAGCAACGAGCCCGGATTGCTATATGCATCTCATACCAAACTTCCTCATAAACAGAGTTTCAAGTTCGGTGTGAGGACAAAATATCAAACTCAAGACCCATCCTGTCCAGATTACCCCAAGGAAGTGCCTTATCAGTTATCACCAACGATGTATACGCTATATTCAGCAGATCTACCAGTCGCACACCGTTGCCAAACAGCTACATTTGTAGACGACACAACCCTGTTTGCAGGAAACAAATCACACCGCTATGCATCCAAAGCCATGGAAAGACAAATTAGACAACTAGAAGCATGGACGAAAAAAATGGGGAATCACCATCAATAGAGAAAAGAGCAAGGCCGTCTCTTCAGCAGACGACCAAAACTGGACCTACCACCGCTGACCATCAACAACGCCCCCATCCCTTGTGAAGATACAGCAGTCTATCTCGGAGTAACACTGGACAGAACCCTCACCTTGTACACCCACCTAAAGAACCTGGCACTCAAAGCACGAAAAAAAATCGGAGTCTTAGCGCCACTATTCAGAACACCAACGCTGAAAATGAGTGCCAAGCTACGCATATACAAGATGATGATCCTAGCACAGATGGCGCACGCATCACCAGC
>JAGDQP010063478.1:0-11718 GCA_022664845.1 Lepisma saccharinum
TCATTTTTGAAGAGCATTAAAAGGACTTAAATAAATAAAATAAAAATTGCCGAATGTAGAGCACAAAACAAAGAATTAAACACAAAACAAATTTCCTGCATCAGGGTAGCCAGCATAGCGTAATCGTTGTCCAACTCTCATTTTCATATTCAGATTCGAAAGTATTGAAAACAATTCATTTTTTAAGAGCATTAAAAGGACTTAAATCTAGAAAATAAAAATTGCCGAAAGTAGAGCACAAAACAAAGAATTAAACGCAAAACAAATTTCCTGCATCAGGGTAGCCAGCATAGCGTAATCGTTGTCCAACTCTCATTTTCATATTCAGATTCGAAAGTATTGAAAAGAATTCATTTTTGAAGAGCATTAAAAGGACTTAAATAAATAAAATAAAAATTGCCGAATGTAGAGCACAAAACAAAGAATTAAACACAAAACAAATTTCCTGCATCAGGGTAGCCAGCATAGCGTAATCGTTGTCCAACTCCGTGTGTGTGTGCGTTTTGTCGGGGTACTCCTGTTTTATCCCATCATCATCCACACGTCCTGAGCCATAGTTGCCTAAAGGTCTTAAATTCAAATTCGTAAGGCAGTAACGCTCTCGTAGCATATCTGACTTATAGAGAAAAGTAACATTGAAATTTAGCAACTAGCTATATAACAATATAAAAAAAGTTTATATTTTGTATTTTTTCTTGCCATTTCTACTTTTGCAGTATATTACCATGAATACAAATACTCCTTGTATGTATTCAACTTGTTTCATTTCCTAACCTACAAACGGCAATTGAAGGATGTACGTACACAGGGCATATATCAACATTGCGTTCGTGTGATTTTGCGTAGATCGCCTCAATTACCTTAATATTCCAAATAATAAAAAACTAAAATGTTGCATACAATAACTATATGTTTTCTTGTTCACACGTGTTATCAATGGTTGTTTCCGTCCTACAAAACTTCGTAACCGTAAACGGATTGACAAGATGCAATTTTTATATCTATCTACCTCTCTTTATTTACCTTATATCACAGCTGAAATAAGTAATAACAGTATTAGGAATATTAGTTAAAGTGGTAAAATAAAATTTATCTTATTATCATAATTTTCATTTTATTAAATATAGAATGCCTTTTCACGCATAGCCCTTCTCAGAAGCTGGATATTATGTTTAAAATTAATTATATCGTTTCTTATATACTGCATACGAAGGCGAGGTGAAAAGTTCTCGGCCTGACCCAGAGATGGGACTCCAATCAGCAAAGTTTTATTGTTGTTGCCTGGGGGCGCTTTTCAGTTGTTCGTATAACAAGTGTCAACTTGTTCTGTCAAGTAGTTTGTGTGCAGGAATTGTTGCAGTGAGACGTCGTGAGTATTAGTTGTGAAAATGGATAAACTTGAGTATCGTGCTGTAATCAAATTCTTCGTTTTGGATGGCTTAACCCCTACGGAAATTCATCCTTAGTTGACAAAAGTTTACGGGGACTCTGCTCCTTCCATGTCAACCGTTAAATAGTGGGCAGCTGAATTTAAACGTGGTCGCACATCCCTCGAAGATGACCCACGTGAAGGAAGGCCGAAAACCGCAACCACACCGGAAACAATCGACAAAGTGCATGATATCGTGTTGGACGACAGGCGAGTGAAGGTGCGTGACATTGCTGAGAGTGTGGGGATATCGGAGGAACGGGTGCGAAACATCTTGCACAAAGAACTATTGATGCGAAAGCTCTGCGCAAGATGGATGCCGCATTTGCTGACTGCCGACCAAAAGCAAATGCGAAAACGATTTTCGCAGCAATCTTTTGACCGATTCAAAAGGGATCCGACCGATTTTGTGCGGCGATTTGTGACCATGGATGAGACATGGGTTCACCACTACACACCAGAAATGAAACAGCAGTTCAAGCAGTGGGTGGAAGCCGGTGGTGCAGCGCCGAAGAAAGCGAAGACGATCGCATGTGCCGGAAAGGTCATGGCCAGTGTGTTTTGGGATGCGAAAGGGATCCTGTTAATTGACTACCTTGCAAAAGGGAGAACAAGTACAGGCGAATATTACTCCACCTTCTTGACCAGCTGGATGCCAAAATTCGCGAGAAGAAGCCTGGCTTGAAGAAGAAGAAGAAATTCATCTTTCACCAGGACAACGCACCTGTGCACAAGGGTGCATTGGCGATGGGAAAACTCGGGGATTTGGGCTACGATTTGCTCGGCCATCCCCATATTCTCCTAATTTGGCACCATCGGACTTCTATCTGTTCCCAAATTTGAAGAAATGTCTGTCTGGGAAGCGCTTCACATCGAATGAAGAAGTTGAGAGATTCGTGGACGACTATTTTCACAACCTTCCAGACTCACACTTCCGGGAAGGAATCCTGACGTTGGAGAAACGCTGGACCAAGTGTATTGAAGTTAAGGAGATTATGTCGAAAAATAAAATCATTTTTGAAATGAAATTCGCAGTCTTTCATTGTCAGGCCGAGAACTTTTCACCCCACCCTCGTATGGCCAAGGCGCAAATAATTGCATAGAAAAACGAAATCCAAAACTAGGTAGTTTATGGCTTAAGACACCAACAACACGCTGGTTATGATAGTAATTAGTTCTCCAACGCTAATCTTGTTATTCTGCAATGTTAAGGAAAACATTATATGGATGATGGAAACATTTTTCTTGGCTCTAGACATGATAAACGATGTGTGTTAAATAATTAGCAATGGCTATAATAATGTAATAATTGGAGAGTAGAAAGATAGAAGGGTGGTTACGCTCTCAACTAATACTATAAAATGACAGATTACCGCTAGAAGGGTTTAAAAGCAACAAATCCACACGTTATAGTGCTCTCAGGATTTATTGGCTAACACTACGAAGCTCCTGCTCCATCCGTCTGGCGTTAACTTTCAACTCGGGAATTACTAGGGCTTGAAAAATGCTTGATGTGACGTTGGAAAGTTTTCATTGAGAGCATATTTACAACACGTTTCAATGAGATTGCGGGCAGGGTGCCCTATATGGGGAGGCGTTTACGTTCTCAGGAAAACATTAATATATCATGACAAAATTAATTTGATTATTCGAAGAGAGATTTGTATTTTAATCGCTGTAAGAATCAATGAAAAATAGTTACTGAGCTCTAGTTACCACATTATATTAAGGGTTTCGTAGTTCTACAGTCGGTGAAATTGTAAGGATCTTAAAAAGAAGATAAATCGTCTGAAACGCACCAATTTAAGACAACCTAAATAACGATTAAACTGCTTTACCTAAAATATATCACTGTCCGAGTGCCATTATGAACAATGAAGCGCATTATATATGTAGGCTGCTTAAGAGAAACGTACTACTGTGTCGGAGTGGGCTGAAGAAGCTGATGTATATTTGAATATGTATATTTACGTCCTTTTCAGCCTGTTTAGCTTCAGTGAATACATTTTTTTCATAAACAAAATATAAAGGATGTAAATGTTGATTTATAACACAACGCCAAACATTATTTTCAGTATTAAAAGATTATCTAGCACAGCAACCTGAATAATGTAATACACGTTACAGAAGCATAGATGGTTATTATCAGCTTTGTTCAAACCCATATTGTTGAATGTAGAGAGAAATCTAACTTTAGCTTGAAGCAATTGAAAAGAGCGAATGGTTTTAGTTGTTTTAAACTCGTCTAAAATTATCAATAATGTACCTTTTATTGCGTACATTTCAACTTCCATATTCCCTTTACAAAAATAAAACGCAAACAAATAGAAATGCATACACACCGCAGAACTATAACCTTAAATGCAAAGTAAATCATATTCCGCTTTATTTCTTTATGAAAATAATACTACCTCATTATCATCAATTTCATTCTTCTCCTTTTTCACTTCTATTGGTTGTTGCATAGTTTTGTATTCGTCTTCATTTGAAGCCATCTCTGATTCTAATTCAGTAAGGACAAGCATTTAGAAATGCAACAGTGCCCTTTCAGGAGGTATACAAATCATCAATCATCCATTAATAAATAGGTCTCAGTGTATATCTACGTAAAGCATAAGAAATTGTTTATTCGTTTATTGCCTCCAGAGGACTTAGTAAATCTCGTTAGAGATTCCGGAAAAAGATTCTTCCTGAAACGAAAGTGAGAATCATCAAAGTTACTTTTCATCAACAGTAAATCATCATATCTATACTCACGTGGCAAAACGGACAAATCACATATTGAGATGTATACAGTAATAAGCTGTACTCGAATTCTTAGCAAAATAGTAAACAATCTAACTTTATTTAAGAACTGACTTAGTCCGTTTTGGCATGTGACTAAGATCTATAAGAATAGGTTCATTAGGAGTACGAAACACTTGAATTATTAATTTTTATTCTGAGAGGCCAAATCTTGTAATAACGTATATAATTCATTGAAAATATTTTCTGATTAAGAAACAGACAAATAAATGGGAACAAAGTAGGATATTTACTCTGATAATTAATTGACACAAATACGAAACGTAATCGCTCGCTTTTAAACTCATAAAACATGGAAATAGAGGTAACGAAAGAGGAGAACATACGAAAGTACATTTGAAAACCAATAGATAGTACATTTGAAAACACAATATTTGTAATGAATTTAATCGATCGAAGAAGCCAATGAAAATTTATACTAAGATCCGAAATTACTACTCGTCTTAATGCACCATTATGCCAAAATCCGTATATCTAGCTCAAGCAGTGAAAAATTGAAATAAGCTCCGCCTTTTTGGATCCAAGATGGCGTCTTTGGATGAATCATTTAATATTTTTGATTACGTACAAGTGATAATGTACCTTGTTACCAAATTTGTTATTTCCAGCTGCAGACGTTTAGTCTGTGTATTCTATTCAACAATGGGTTCGACGGCCATTTTGGATTCAAGATTGCGACTTTTTCAATATTTTGTAATATTTTCTTGAACTACCAGTGACCTGTATGAAAAATTTCGAATCTCAAGCTCAAACGATATGGAAAAAATATTGCTTGATTCCACCAATTTGGATCCAAGATGGCGTCTTTGAATTCATTAGGTAACATTTTCGTAATCAAACAGTGATGTACCTTTATGCCAAATGTGGTTTCAATAGCCCCATAGGTTTAGGCTGTGTATTCTATACAACAATGGGTTCGGCAGCCACTTTGGATCAAAGATGGCGACTGATTTTGCTCATTAACGAACTTAACCCAGCTATTAAACCTAGAAACAACATATAAAAATGTCGTTGAAATATCTTAAAAATTATGGCCGCTTGCGTATATAGATAGATATCATACCGATCTCAAGAACCATCAAATAATTTGATGAAATGATATGTCGATTACAAAAATAACTGTTGTATTAAGACTCCCTGTGACAAATATTACTTGAATTTATGCAAATTCTGATCACTATAATCGATAATTGTAGACTAGGAATAACCGAAAAGTGTTTGAGGTTTATAAATAAAAATCCAGTTTTTGGGTGGGAAAATATGATTTGGGAAAAAACCCGGGTTTAAACCCTAAAACTATTTTCCCTCCCATTGGGTTTTTTCCCTCGTCCCATCACTTGTCCTGATACAGATTTTATTATTTAATCTGCTTATTTGTACTAAAAAAATAACATTTTAACTATTTACTAATGATAAAATAACGTTCTGTGCTGCGCAATGCCAATGTATACGTTTATTTCCAAAGTAGTACGAAAAAATAGAAAAAAAAGTTTCCCCTGGTTTTGCCAAATAATTTATATTAAAAACTTTTAATTTGGCTCTTATAAACCAATGGTCATCAATTTAGCTTAGTTATGGACTTACCTCAATGAAAGTATCCGACACTTCCATCTTCTCATCTTTCATTGCTTTGAACTCTTGCGATCTCACGGGGCTGTGAAATTTTGTACTACCATTAAAATCCATATTTCTTATTTACCTCAATCACACACATCAAGTACAACAAATATACTGCTAAGCATCTCTGAAACATGATAAAATATACACGTGTTGAATTACTAGTGAATTGAAATAATAATTTAATACACAGGTATATTAAACAAGCAATTGCGATAAATAAAAAATATAGAACCCCAAATCTGGCTAATGAATACCGTAAGGTAGATGTACCAATTTATTAAATCTACCGTTTAAAGCGATGCGTCACAACAAGGCAAAAACGGAATAGAACTGCTTATTGCTCAATCGCCTGTGCGTTTGCCATAGGCGTTTAGGACGACTGCAACGTGCAGCGCGCAGGGACCTTGGAATTCCTCCTGAAATTTAAGTAATGCTATTTTATAAAAGGGTGTGGATTGTGAATAACATCCAAAATATTGAAACTCAGCAAAATTGAAAAATAGATGCTCAATATATACGCATTATTGTTTCTAGTCTTGGGTTTCAATTCAGATGCTATACACTTCAACAGTAGTATATTTTCAACATACAACCTGTATATATCCTTGTACACTAACCTTAATTTGTACCTTGTGGTAGTTTGCACTGAACACTCCTTTCTCTTCCATAAAAAAGACTGAAAATTTCCAATGGCTTCGAGCATTCCGTACAACCTTCTCACTTTATAAAAATAAGTACAAATGTGTAGTTTTTGTCTAATAATATATACGCGTATATACGATTGAATTGAATTGAATTGGTCTTTATTGAAGCGGGCGAGGTTCAGCCTATGGCTTTGCAAATGCTTTACAAACCGTTGTATTCTTAACATTTTCGGGAAAATAAGCCTGAAATATCACACAAATTAATCACACTAAATCGATTTGTTAAGAGCACTTCTACTAAATATTATTGTTATATTCAGAAGTAATTACTTATACCACATTTATAGCGTACATTTTCAAATGTCTATTAATTTTTTTTATTGTTTATTTTAGTAATTTAATTGCCTTGCAACAAGATTTAACTAGCACGTCTTCGTAAATTGCTGTTGAGAATATGGTGAATTTCTTCACAAGCCTACATGAAGATCTGTTAGTATTTTAAAGGCCGAAAAAAAAAACGGAAATTTTCGAAAAAAAAAAAAGGAAAAATTGCTTGTATTTGCCTTTTCATTGCAAATATTAATTATCACATCTAAAGCTTTTGTTGTTTAGTACAATATTAGTTTAGTTCACTTTGTCCCTTAGGCATCTTTGGCTCAGACCCAGACTACTTACATAATGCTTCAAAACGAAACAGGAAACAAAAGTTCTTTTTTTTTTCTTGATACTTTGGGAAAGCATTGCTTTTTTACTATTGCGCATCTCTGACAAATTAATGAATGAGTAAAAATTTTAGGTCATATTCAAAACATAAATTTAGAAATAAATCCGCAATGTGACTGCGTCTGAGAAAGTCTTGTAGCATTATATGTTTCTTGGTCTAAGCCAAAGATGTCTACGGACCAAAAGTAAACGTAACTTTTCCATCAAGTACAAGGGTGCTTATGGGACATTGCATTCTTCATTTAAATTAATAGTTATTTTTGCATTGTTTCACGCAAGAACTTTATTTTTTCTAAACGTAAACAACAAATGCATTAGGTGTGTTAAGTAGTGGATATTGGTGATGAAAAGGCGAAAAAGAATCATTAAGACCAGTTTTTGTCTCACGAAAAAAAACTGATTTTTTTATCGAAAATTTCTGTTTATGTTTTTTTTTTTTTGTCTAACTCTACGCTGAACTTCGGCCGTTTTAATAAACCCCATTTCAATTACTTGACGTTAACCAGCGACGTGAACTACGGCACCACTTCGCGAAAATTAACGAAGTCAGCCGAGTGAGTATCGTCTACATGCCGAAGGATGACCACGGAACAAAATACGTCGCTGGTTAACGTCAAGTCACTCTCCTCGCGTCGGAGCGGCATTTTTTTTTAAATGTTATTTAAATGAAACAGAATCCTATACCCTATGATATTTAATTATACAGTATTTTGATAATACATTTGGAATGAACCAATTCTGAATACCACCGGCATTTTTTTAACCTCTTAGGTAAGAAGAAACTGCTGTCTGGGTTTATTTTTCTGGTTAACTGTTTGGCGGGCTGAGGGCTCCTTTTCCTATATTTTAGCGGGAGAATAGTCGTTCGTTTTCCTATATTCTAGCGGGAGAACAGTCGTTCGTTGTGTTGTTTCTTGTAGTTTTTAGTGGATTTAGTGGAGCTTTATTTGCTCTTCGTATTTAGTGTGTTTTTGTGTTCGTATTTATAGTGCGTTGATGTGTGAGTAAAGTCGATAAAAATGAACGAAATTAAACAGCATGTATGTTCAGAGTGTGGAAAGAATTATGACCATAACAAATCACTTAGGCGTCATGTTTCGAAAGCACATCCGAATAAATTAAACGAAATCGCGCCTCCTTTAAAGACCCAGAAATCATTTGCTTATCAATGCCCAAATTATGATAAACAATTCAATTGAAAATTTCAGATATCACAAACGCAAGTTTCATGCAGAACAACCAATTAAGAAAAATCACCTTAAATGTGTTCTATGCACTTTTGTAACGGACGGAGAAAAAAAATTGCACGAACATTTTGCGTTACAACATGCTCTTACAGTGGATTCACAAGAAAAGCAGTTTCCATCATTTCAGAGTTTCATGGAGTGGAAGCAAGAAATTGAAAAAGAGACGCTCACAAGGTACGTAATAAAACAACAGAAATATTGGAGCAAGTATCTAAAAAGCAAAATTCTGACACTTCCTTAATAACCCAAAAACAAATGGTTGAAGAACGCATCAGAAATGTCCTTCATAAGATCAATACATCAGAAGAGGTGCAACTTTTGAATAAAGCAATTGCATCTTTTGAAGCGACGTTGGAAGCAGTGCATTCCCATAAAGCTTCCAAATTACTTTCGAAATCCACGACAGCGAAGAGAAACATAGAGAACAGAGAAAACTCTTTTCGACCAAGAAGAAGAAAGTTACGCATAAGCAAGGGATTACAAAACCAAGTTCAAGTGAAGTACAGGATATTGCAGTATCCTTACTGTTACACCATGAGTGAAACAAGTGAACCGGGGATAGACTACATTGCAATGTCATGCTCTTTTGGTGCGTGCGTGTGTGTGTGTGTGTGTGTTTTGCTTGAAACTTGCGTTTTAAAACTGAAGCCGAAAGGTGATGTATATATATTTTATGGAGTGTTTCCTTTGGAACTTGCGTTTTAAAAGTTTTATTTAAAATATGATGTTATGTATAATAATTCATCTGGAAACTCGTTAAAAAAAAAGAAGAGAGAGAGAGGAAACTTCAGTTGAAATGTGATGTGTATATTTGGAGTATTTCGCATGATCGAACTTCACTACTTTTTTTAACTCGCTTCCTCCCACTTATCTGTATCTCATCTGGGAATTCAACGCAGCCTACGTTATAACCTCAACACATGGATTCCTCGGTATAAATAAGGTAAGTGTTTTTCATTTCAAATAAATATAAACTTTAAAATTTTTGTTGTTTTTCCGTAAACATTTGCGCGTTAAGAGCCCTCACTTCTTTTCGAGGATGTCAGATTTGAGTGTGCTGGGAGCGGGGAGAAGGGTAGTGTAGGTGTGGCCACTCGTCTATCAGTCGAATTCGTCCTGTAGTGTTTCCACTTTGCATTAAATATCGTTATCGGTACTTACACATTTTCCTTTTGTTTTGTCATTTGTTAGGAAAGTTCTACCACACACTCATAGGTGACGTATTCACACAAAAGATACTATAAATTTCTTACTGTCCTTCTTCCACAAGTCACACAGAACGTTAACTTTCTCATCGAATTATTTTTTTCCCCTTAGATAATTCTCTCATATCAGATATGGCAACCTTGAAATTCCGCCCAAAATAGTTCTCATCAATAAAGCGTGTAAACTTCGGTTATAAGTTATTTTGTTTAAAACTTTTCCTGCTTGAAAACAATAATAGTGAACTTAGCTTTCAGACATCCCTACAAACGTTGATTCAGTATAAACGATGAATCCTATACTTCTGGGACTGTTTTACTGCAATACTTCCGCGATGCTTGAATGGCAAATGGAGTTGCATTGCAGTCGACTTTGGAACGCTGGAACGTCGTAGCCACTCTGCAACTGCACACAAGACAATATAGTAACCTTGACACAACACACACACACAACATGTAAACATAGGTTCGTCTCTGAAACGCGCGCGCAAACTTTTGAGACTTGACAGACAGATTGTAAAATTATCCCCGCACTCCACAGTGCATTGACTCGGTTTCCAGCTGTGGAGGAGACCCTTAAGTTTGTCAATTCGATGTTTAATTATTACTTTTATTAATTAAAATTATTTTTCCTACGCTTATCGGATGAAAGTACTAATGACAACTGTTACATACAATTTAATCTATGTAACAAAAAAGAGCACAACGATATCTCATATGATAAGAGAATTAGAGCTAAAATATTACCATGGTTTTAAATGGCAATAGCGAGCTTGGACAGAATGCAATAACTCCTCTTAAGGGGAAGTCTTACAGCTGAATGGGTTGGCATTTCTCCTATCCTTTAACATGTGTTTCTTATTTTTTAAATATCTTAACAATGGCTGTGCAGAAAATTTTGCAATTTGACAGAGGAGAAGTTTGTGTAATTCCAAAACGAATCGTGGTTCCACATTTTTTGTTACTAAATCCGAAGATAATCTCATCTCTGCTAAAATAAAATCACCGCTTTTTTTTTCTTCTCATTAGCTGTGGCTAAAAAAAAAAATCAGAACCCCCTCCTCTTCTCTTATTCAATTTCTATTCACTCTGAACTCCGACCCCAAAACGTGATCTTCAGTACAAAAGGGGTTGGCAGGCGTATGAAAATTTTCATACTCTAGATACATACATACGTATATCTACATATGTATACATGTATGATTCAATGATATCGTCTTGTAGAATGCTTCAAAAAAAAAAAAACTGGGAGGGTACGGGGTAGCTTATTTATAACACCCACAGCCATTCATACGTTTGCGCTCAAAAGCTGGCAAACACGAACGTTTTGTTTTATACTATTTTTTGTTTTGGGAACTGCTTCTTTCTTCATCACACTAGAAGCATACGTAGCTTGTGGACGCTATGCTAGAAGGCAAGAAAAGGATGAATGTAGTTGTTATTTAGTATTAGTACTATGGTCTTGAAGCTGAGTGAAACTGTCATGGACTCCCCCATTTTATTTCGAGGCATGAAGAAAAAAAAGACAATAACAATCAGAATAACGTTGTTTGCTGCTACAACCGATACGTTTATGAAGTCACAAGTAGGAGAGAAAATCAAGCTTGTGTGTGTGTGTGTGTGTGTGTGAAACAATATGAATATTTCAGGAACAAGCGAAAATAAATACGCAATGTTTTTATCCTTCCCAGGGCTCTGAGAAACATAAAGACTATCTTCTTACATAACAAGTGTGGAATCCAAGGTAATAAGTACTATAAAAAAAAGGCTCATCCCGGTCCCGGAACTATATATTCTGAATGTGAGACCATTTATGAATTTAAATTTATTTATGGTCTTTAGGCCTCCCTGGCTCAGGCTGCACGATAATGAGGGAGGTAACGACCAGGGCCTTATTAAATGTATCATTCCGGCATTCACTCGGTGAAATAATAGATACCATGGAAAACCTCAGTCAGAATGATTGGTACAATACTAGAAGGGATCTTCCAGAGTTAGATATACGTGGTGAAAACTGGTTTGATCTTGCCCAAGATAGAACCCAATGA
>JAGDQP010063479.1:0-11718 GCA_022664845.1 Lepisma saccharinum
GGAGTGAGTGACTCACCGATTGGACGTAGTCGGCGTCTCTTCGTCACTACAAAGAAATAATGTAAACGGCGTACCCGGTTACAATACTTAATTGTCAAATATGTCTTAAGGAGCCCATCGAACTCTACATAATACTAGAGTTACTATTTAAATCAAAAGATGGTCCGCTTATTAAACTGGCCGGCATATAAACGTGCCGCATAAGAAACTTATAAAATTGAGTTAGAACTGAAAATTTGGTGCCCATTGGATTAGACTGGAAGTGGACAAATAAGTTTAAACGTTTGCTCTGGCGTCTATCTTTAACACTAAGTAGTGACTAAAGTATTATGTAGAGCTCGATGGTCTGACTTATTTAATACTTTACACTTAAGTATTTTCTTGCAACCCAGCCCTTGCAATTACCAATTTGCTTGGTGTTACCAATGACCTATATCTAAAAGCGATACTGGACTGAATGCTTCCATTAACATTTTCATGAATATATGAAGCCACAGGGCGGAGAGGACTATTACTCTCGTTTATCCACTTCTAGTCTAAGCTAATTTAGACGAAATTTCCAGGTTTAACTCAGTTTTGTACGCTTGATATCGCTGTGCGTCTCGTTTTTTAAATTTATGTCTTAATTTTGTAGAAAAAAAACGTAAATTTTATTTGCTTTATTTACTATTATACTTGGATTTAGTTACGGGAGACGGATCTACTTCTATCGACCTGAAATTGAATCCAGCACAAGTCTTGAGTACCTTGCAGGTGTAATTCATTAAAAAAACTGAACATAACGTTCCGCACAATACCATATTTAAAATATTCCAATCTTCCTTAGCTAGATCTTCCTTCATTCTTTGCTTCCATACACCCCGGCATACGCCATCCAATAAGATGCAAGTAAATCCCAATTCACCAGGCAAGATTAATCGAAAACCGCCGTCAAGTTGTCCCAGCTTAATTGAATTGGTCCATCAATCAGTCTACCGAATTTGCATCAATGACTATTATAATATAATACCGTATATTATATCGTATGCAGAGTACGGTATGCATATGAATAACCCAGGTATTACGACCTCAATGAAAGGATGGGCCGCTCAGAGATAAGAAGCGTATAAACGGAGTTAGAACTGAAAATTTGGTCCACATTGGATTATCCTGGAAACAGACAAACGAGTTTTAATATTTGCTCTGGCGTTTATCTTTTAATAGCAAGCAGTCACTCCAGTATCGTTAGGTAAAGGTCGATGGGCGTAACTGAGGTAAAATCTCACAGTCAGGATCTGCTGGCATTGATATTGCATTTGTTTACAGCAACGACGTATACGCAAAACATGATCATTTGCAAAAGGATGATACGTGAACAACATTTAAATTCATTTGTCTTACAAACTAGGAGGTAAATTCAATTTCAAACTTATTATTATCCAACATGTTTGTATGAATGATACACGTTTCTTGTTTTCTTTGACATTTACATTTGTAACAGCTATTAAGATTTTTTTGGGTGTGTTTCCTGTAAAATATTGTTTTTGTCACATACCACCTGTTTGCATATGACAATTCAATAAATTATTTCATGTGCAGGTGCCTGCGTTGACAGTGTGTTACCTGAGTTGTAGTAAACTTTAACGCAGTGTAATTGCTCTTAATTTTCGAGTATTTAGTTAAAACTAGGTAGCCAATAAAAACCCAACTATTATGGCTATTTGCAGTTTGCGTTATTTTATTGATATTCCATTGCGTTCTCTTCTGGAAATTTTTCAAATCCCCTGGTCATGTATTTATACAGGGTGTATCTTAATATGTGGGATAAACTTCACATAAGTATTCTTAACATCAAAGCAATGAAAGAAAATCCATATAAAAATGGATCCGATTCCGCTTCGTTTTTTTAGATAAAACTAACTAACTAACTCTATGGCTTATAGAACTCGCAAGTTCATCGCCGCAGTAACAAACGTTCGCCACTGACAAATTTTACTTTCACAATTATGGTCCTGCTGCTACCCAGAGTTAAATCAACGTTTCTCTCATCAGCTCACTTCCGGAGTTCATTACTTGCCAAATTCCAAATTAAATCTGTGAGCTCTTTTCCTGGTTGCCCGTGCACTCGTCAGCCAGTCCGACGTTTATCGTAACCAGATTCTGCGTATAGTCCGAAACTTGTTTACTAGCACTTAGAGAGCGAACTGAAATCCACCACTAGCTTACTTGTTTCGTATTGAGAGTTCACAACAGAATCTATTACGGAAACGGACTTATAATTTGTGAGAGAGAGAAGCAATTTTACTAGATTAAGTGAATTTACATTTCTCCCTCCGTTTGGATGAATTTGAAATTACGAATAGCTCAAATTGTGACTAAATTTCCAACATTCTTTGGCTCCCAGAGAATGCGAATGAAGTACTTACGGTTTCTCTGCTCGCTCCATGCCGGCTCGCGCTCTGTTCGCTCGCCACAAACCAAGTCCTGTTATTTTAGAACTAGCATCCGAGGCGCTTTCAAAGTACTCTTTCAATTGCTGCAGCCCTTCTTCCAACCGGAATCCATCCCCAAGTATTGTGCATTAGAACCGTCGTTTACAAGAGACCGCCAATAGAGGCTTCGCGATATTTATACCCCTCAGAGTAACGCTTTCAGTTCCAACAAAATTCACTCATTCGTTGAGTTTAAACGGTAGACTCTAGATTGAAATTTAAAGCTGAGGCCTATCCAAAGCTAAACATAAAGCACTCATGTGTCAGCCATTTTTCGCCCTCAAAATATTACAAATAAAATTAGAAATAAATCGCATTCAAATTATTTACAAAACATATTCCAACATCCAAACCAGTTTGATATTCAAATTACATATTCATAGTTATTAGATAAAGAAATCTCAAATGAAGAATTACAAAATTTTATAACACATTTTTAGTCGGCGTGAAAAGTCCGTCATACAACGTCTGATCGATCCCTTCCTTCATCTGCCGAATATACGTCTTCGAGGTAAGCGCATAGGACCTGCACCCAAGCTAGCAAAAGTTCTGCTCAAATTGACTGTACATTATAAGCGTACAGCAGAAGTATGATTGTAGTCAACAGATTGTGATAATAAATGCTAACACACGTCAGGTGGTTATACCCTCTTTCCCTTCTCAATATTTTGTTCAAGTGGGATCGAAAGTACCTGTCCGTAATAATCTCAATGGGTAAATACGGAAATTAAATAAATAAACGAAAAGAAAGCAGATGCCATACTCATATTACAGAAGATATACGGTGAAACGTGTGAGGTTAATCAGAGGGTATACTTGTGTATATGTCTAATGTATTTTCACTGTTACACGAAATTTCCTTGCTGCTCCTACAAATTCAAGTCTAGATAGTTCAAACTTTCATGGAAGGAAGTTCATATCCAATTCAAGAGCATGATCGATGCCGATTTTTTATTTAGTTTTTTGTTCATTGTTGAGAGAGCTGCATTGTTAGAGGTTTCAATATTCACAACAACAAAGAAGCGATTTCAACAATGAAGGAAAGCGAAAATAAAAAATCGGCATCGTTCATGCTCTTGAATTGGATATGAACTTCCTTATCTGAAAGTTTGAACTATCTAGGCTTGAATTTGCAGGAGCAGCAAGGAAATTTCGTCCAACGATAAGAATACATTACCTGGTGCGTAAATATGAAACCGGAATTCATGTACAGAAAAGACAGTGATTGGATGACAATGCTAAGAACTATCGTATTCGAAGTATTGGCCATCGCTAGCGACACATGTCTGCCATCGTTCCGGCAATGTGTGGATGCCAGACCAAAAAAAATCTGTGCCTCTTGTGCTGCAAACCAGTCATCAAGCCATTTTCGTACATTTTCGTAAGATGTGAAGCGCTGGTCAGCAAGTGCGTGTCCCATGGATGCAAATAAGTGAAAATCGGAAGGCGCCAAGTCTGATGAGTAAGCCGCATGCGGAAGGATTTGCAAGCCAAACGTCGCAATCGTTTCCTTGACCGGTTTTACTGTGTGGGAGGGTGCTAATGTTGTCTTTGGTCATATTCTGGTCGTTTTTCAAGCAAAGTTTGATGCAAATCGATCATTTGTTGTCGGTAACGTTGGGTATTAACGGTTTCTCCAGGTTTAAGCAGTTCATAATAGATCACTCCCTTCTGATCCCACCAAACACAAAGCATTGTCTTCCGTCCATAGCGATTTGGTCTTGTAGTCGATGTCGCCGGTTCTCCTGGAGTTACCCATAATTTTTACGCTTAGGATTCTCGAAATAGATCCACTTTTTGTCACCAGTCACAATTCGATGGAGGTCAAAATGATTTTCTTTTGTACCTGGCGAGCAGAATTTCGCAAGTGTTTTTTTCGGTATTCCTGCTGTCGTTCAGTCAATGCATGTTGAACCCATTTTCCCAACTTCTGAATATTGCCCATGGCTTTTAAATGTATGGAGACTGCTTCTCGTGTCACATTTAATTGATCCGCGAGTTGTTTTTGCCTTTGAGCGTCATCCTCATCCAACAAAGCTTACAATTCGCTGTCTACAAACTTTTTCGGTGGTCTTCCACGTTCTTCGTTTCTCACGTCAAAATCACCACTTTTTTTTTTAAACCACTCATATCACTGTAACTTACCAAGAGCATGATCACCGTAAGCTTCGACAAGCATGCGATGCGATTCTGCAGCAGCTTTCTTCATATGGTAACAAAAAATCAATGCTGTCCGCAAATCGTAGTCTGTAGGTACAAATTGCCCCATATTCAACGCTACTAAACATTACGCTATGGCATGAAACTTGTCTGGTATCGTTATCAGCAGTCAAAACAAGCAAGTGGCGCCAAGGACGCAGTTTTACGGTAACCACAGTGACAGCTAACGCCGTATATGCACAAATTCCGGTTTCACATTTACACACCTGGTAGACATGTACGGAGATAGTGCTGCCATCTTTTGTTGGAGATCGTTGCTTTAGATTATCCTTAATACCCATGCCCTAGATAAAGGAGTTAATTCGCGCATTGCTTATGTTTTCTCTGGAGTTTCGTGCATAAAATCGATAAAGACCATTTAATAAAAAAGAAAAGAAAGAATGAAATAAAAAATTCTAAACGTCATTTTCTGTCGTTTAAGGATCAATCATCGTGATTTTTTCATATACAACCATAATTTAAGAAAAAGAAAAATATATACAAGAAAAGTAAGCGATAAGAACTCAAAAGTAGGAGTAGACGTGCACTAGGAAATATATCCGTCAACCTGCTGTTTGGATGCAATTAGTGTTTACCGTTAATACCGTAATTTTGAGTTTCTAATACAACATATAAATAGGAAACTATATACAGCTTGTAAAAAGTATTTGGACGAGTTCAACAAGGAGGAAACACAGACTGTATCACACGTGAAACACGGACAATTTCGAAATCTCTTGTCCTTGTATGATAATTTGGATGCCTTAGATGGAATACTATAGGACTAACCACTCGCTACACATGTAAGGTAACAGGCAACGAAAGAGAGACGAATACTTAAATTCATTTCAAAAAAGTATTTGGGAAATCCCATGCTACTCTCGAAAGAAATATTCTAGATATCCTTTTATGTACAAGAGCAATCTACGTAGAGTATTAAAGTAATCCACACCGCGTCAGGCAAGCCAAGCCATGTTTTACCGTTGGATACATCATAAAGTAACATAAAACAGAGCAATTATTAGAGGATAGAATCCGTTCTGGCCAACCAAGAAAACTAACTGCCCGGAATGAAACCTATATTCTTCATTCCGTGAACAAAACTCAAGGAATGAATGCAAAAGATTTAGCTACTTCACTCGCCTAGGATATGTAAGTTAATGTTACAGCAGAAACAATCCAAAATTCATTTTAAAAATTGGGATTTAGAAGATGTGTATTCAAGGTATGAATATTGGTCATTCCATTAGTAATTACACAACCGCAAATCATAAAAGACCCTCCAACAATTTTACCAGTTGAAGCAATATTCTGCTTTCTAAAAGCTTCATCCATCACTACAGTACAAGTTTATATTCTTCCTTTTGCTTTATTCTGATGTGTATGTTTTGTTTTTGGTTACGCATCTTCTGAATCTCAATTTTTTGTACACGTCTACACATCTGTATCATTAACTTGCATATCCTAGGTAAGTGAAGTAGCCAAATCTATAGCATTAGTTCTTTGAGTTTTGTTCACAGAATGAAGAATGTAGGTTTCATTCCGGATAGTTAGTTTCCTTAGTTCACCTGAATTAACCCCAAATCATTATTCTGTTTTATGTTTCTTTATGATAAATCCAACGCTAGAGCTTTGCTTTCCAAGAAGCTTTTCTATCTCTCACTACCTTTTACCTTCCGCACGTAATTTGAAATTAAAGTGAGCAGTTCCAGTGTTGTTCAACTCACTTTGTTCCCCATGCTGCTTCTTTATGCCAGACACGGTGGTGATTGCTTGAACATACCACGCAGAGTGCTCTTGTACACAAAAGGATACCTAGAACATTTCTTCCGAGAGTAGTATGGGGCTGTCCAAAAACTTTTTTTGCGATGAATTTACGTAGTCACTCTTTCGTTACCTGTTACCTTACAGGTAGATCGAGTACTAGTTATTTCATTTACATTCTATCTAAGGTATCCAAATTATCCTATAAGGGTAAGAGATTTCGAAATGGTACACATTTTGCGTATGATACAGTCTGTTTTCCCTCTGTGTTTAACTTGACAATTTTTTCTCACTGTAGGTGAGACAAAAGCTTCTTGAACAATGCCTGTCGAGATCCCAGAATTAAAGGAAGAAAAACAATATTTGTCCAATAAAGCAATAGCGCGGCGGAAGGGTGAGTCGGATAGAAGGAGAACTACATTTGAAAAAGCTGAGAAACTTCTCTGCATGTACTAAGATTAGTTTCTGTTATTTGCTAAGTTTATTTTCTAGTAACAGCAGAAAATTTGTTTTTATTAGTTAGAACATAATATGCTTTAGCGAACTTTTTATTAAATTCTGTAAAAGCTTGGTCGGGGTAAGCTTTCATGTAAACAGTATTTGCACTGCTTATATGAATACACAGTATTTGGCAAAATCTCAATTAAATTTGTATTAACATCATCATATGTGCCTTCATAGACCCTTATCTGACAACAAAATGCAAAGCTGAATCACCTACCCCCCCAAAAAAGAAAGTTACACGGAAATCGGCGCCCTTGGTTCACGCTAAAAAGTGAAGTAGACTGAGATCGGGAGATTCTATAATATTTTATAGGCAGAAATCAGCGTCTGACTTAATTTCTAGGTACTAATTAATAAAATTGGACAAGGAAAAGTGGTTCTCTGAATTAATATTGATTTTCCCATAGGCGAGGTTCCCTTTTGAATTTGAATCCTCACAAGGGAAATTAAAATTTAGTTTAAGAAAATTGTTTTGAAAATGTCACAATTTCAGGGTTTTGTGAGCAACTGTAGAAAATTTCTTAAAAACATCTGGAAAAGGTTCGTGTTTACAGGTCTGTTTCTCAGTTACACGAATTAATAAGCAGTATATAAATCACAGCCATATTCAATCCACTACTGGATGAGGCCTCTCCCGGAGGGAGGAGGTGGTCTACTGCTCCCACGCTGACCAGGCGTGTTGGGAGAGGAGAGCCGAAGCCCTCAACTGTGATCGCTACCTCTTTATTGAGGTAGCTCCCCAATTGGCTCCCCAGTTGGCTTCACGACACTGGGTGGACGCCGCACAGGCAACACCATCTGGAGTGCTGAAACGGTCACCCATCCAAACACTGACCAGACCCAGAGCTGCTTGACTTCGGTGATCTTACGGGAACCGGTAGACCAGCTCGGCTAGGGCGTTGCCCATATATATATATATATATATATATATATATATAAAAAGTGTGCTTGCGTGTGTGTGTGTGTGTGAGTGCGTGAGTTCAAGCCTTCTGGAGGCCATTTAATACGAAGTGAAACAAAACCGCTTATTACACAAGAAAATTACTTTTGGTGGTCGCTGGGCAGAAAGCACAGTAATAGGGAGTTGTGGCATGAAAAAAAAGGTAGAGAAACGCTGCAATAAGGGGGAAAAAATGGAGGAAATGATCCCTGGCTTTAATCAAAGAACCATCCTAGTATTTGCCTGGCATGACCAAGGGAAATCAAGGAAAACCTCAGTCAGGATGCCCGACACCGGGATTCGAACACTGATGCTCCTGACTAGAAGACGAGAACTCTACCAGCTGATCTACCTCGTCGTTTAAATCCACTAAATAGGTGCAATCAATTCAAAACTTGTATGAAGCCGATGAGATAATAAAAGGTACTTTAGCGGATGCTACACTATTCATGAATATTATGTAAGAATAAGCCCGGTTTCTACCCTTACAAGTGAGCGCTCATTTCGGGATATCGTGGGTTCGATGCTATCGACCATCCTGACTGAGGATTTTCGTTCAGTCACATCAGGCATATACTGGGGTGGTACCTTCAACTTACGCTCTGGCCGATACCTTCCAACAATCTTTCCCCTACCCTATCCTGGTTTGAGCTATATTTGCCTAAAGGCTATTAACAAGCTTCAGTTCAATTACCATTGGACCTACTTCAAGAGAGTTTTGAATTATTAGGTAGAACTCTTGAATACACTAAAATTGTATATAAGTCAGTCATATTCAATTCTACTGGATGGGGTCTCTCCTCAAGGGAGGAGCTGGTCTACTGCTCTCACGCTGACCAGACGGGTTGGGAGAGGAGAGCCTGCGATCGTCACCATCTCTTATTCATAGCAGCTCCCGAATTGCATCACGATGTTGGGTGGATAGCGTTCCAGGCCCACATGCTTTGGAAAAATCCTCAGCAGCACCGGAAATCGAACCCGAAACCCCTCAATCCGTAGGCCAAGGGGGATGGTCAATCTACTTAAAAAGATCACTGTTGTTTGTTCATCGAAAACTTTCTATTTAGGGACCATTTTAGTAACTAATTACTTCAGTCAGTCACGATTCTCTTAGTTGTTAGGTATCTGAAATCTACAAACATCCATGTCCCAGCCTGGATTCGAACCAAGAATCTTAAAGACGACTACCACGGTCAGCTGTTTGCTCTTGTTTCTAGGTTCAGACTCTAACCGAGCACTCTAGTATCGTTAATTACAGCTGAATGCAGCCAAACAAATAAACCAATAGTCTTCAAAATTGTTTCTTTTTCCATTTATTTTTCTTTCTTAAGAGTCCAGACCTCTCTCCTTTAGTGAGAGCAGACTAGGGTATTGCAAAAGACAACATATGTTAAATTCTATCCATCTATTTTTTAACAGTCACGAATTCTGTACTAAAAGATCACGATAATTCAAAGTGTGTTATTGGTTTATTTTTGGCTACCTTTAAAGAAATTAGTTTGATCGTGACCTGGTATTTATAGCAGTGTATTATTAACAGATTTCGGAATTGTGTTCATGATCGAATGCTTCGACCCAGGAGGACTGCATTCTCATTCTTATTGTTTATTACGCTTGGATTTGTTTCTTATGGACTATGGTGGCATCAGGGAACAATACATACACTGAAAGTGCCGAACACATTTTATGCTTTTTACGACTCGTTACCTTGCACACCATGGTAGAAGTACAAGAAATTATAAATACAGGTAGGCCTACAGCGGACAGAGAACATTCTTTTTTTAATACGTACTTCTGGAATCAGCAAGGGTCTCATAAAATAACCTTTCTCAGAATAAATTATGTTCTGGATTGCGTTGACGATCAGATGAAGATGTGTTATGTTCAAAATCTCAATAGAGCCATTTGGGTGAGTAGCCAATGGAAACACGTGTTTTATTGTGATGTAAGTGAAACACGTGTTTGAATTGGATATTCACCCAAATCACAAGTAAAGCAAGAAACGCAAACTTTCGTTAAAATCAGCCATAAGATTGCTCATATGCCACAGTGCAGGAGAAAGAAAACTTTGGGTCTACCTTAGGCCCGCTTGTCATGGAGGCATTTATGCTACGATCGTAGTGTTAGCGAAAACGTTACCACGCTAAAGCAAAAAGACTACAATAGCTCAAAAGGCTCTTGTATGATAAGAAAACTGCTCTGATTTGTGGTGTCATAAATGCTTTCATGTCAATTGTCAAGTGGGTCTTATTTTAGAAAGTCGCGGCATTTCCGTTTTTCGAGAACCAAGAAGTTTTTGTTCCCTTTAATTGTGTGGCATTGTGCGTGAATTCCATAACCCTCACTGTTTCCAGATCAAGGTGCTTCTGTATGGACGTAGAAAAGAATAACACGGTGTGGTCTGTTTCGTCCTCTGTTTGTCGGACGTTATTCCACAGGGCTGCTTTTCTTGGAAGCGTGCGTTGCTCGCAATTTGAGTGAGTAGCCAATTGAAACACGTGTTTTATTCCGTGTTCTACGAGTAACATGTGCTTCACTTGCATACTCACCCAAATCGCTAGCAAAGCACGCTTGCAAGAAAAGAAGTCTTAGACAAGTACCGCGATTTGTTGGATGACGTACGACATGTTTAGGATTACATTAGTGACTTTTTTTTAAAAAATCAATGGTTATGGGATTCATGATCGGTGCCACAAAATTGCACTTTGATCGTCTGTGTGTAACGCAGCTTAGCGGCTAATGAAAGCATGTAAAGAAGAGAACTTACGTCAGATTTATGTTCTGAGACCTTGATTGGCTGACTATTTTCAAGGCTTATTTTTTATGAAAACCAATTGGGCAGTAGCACACGTTTTGTTATGTAATACGCAGAACACGCAATAAAACGTGTTTTAATATACTACTCATCCAAATTGCAAGCTTTCATGAAAATCAGCTCTTAAACGTCCGTCTCAGGAAAGTACATCGCTGATGTCAGCACAGGGAGTGAGTGGACGTGTTGCTGTTTAATGTATTAAACATGATGTTTGGTGTTTCATTGGCGTTTAATAAAAAATAATCTAGCCATAATTTCTTCCCGGGAATTATGTAAGTGTTGAAAATACAAAAGGAAGGGAAATGGAGGAAATTATTATTTGTTGTAAAAAATAATTGACGCTGGCCGAGAATTGAACCCCGACATCTCGGCCAGCAATCCGACGCTGTCCTGACCTGATCTCATCCAAATAAGAAAAGCAGCTCCGTCTTCTGGTTAACAAGAATTCCACAAGAACTCAACCAACAAACTCTCGACATTCTGCGTGATGTCACAGGCAAAGTAAACATTATGGCGGGAAAACTCTTATAACGATGTAACCCCACACGTTAAATAAAAATTGGATTTACACATCGAAATATGCAAAAAAAATCTACTTTGAACCCAACAACTGGGGAAGCCAGAGCAAAGACGATAGCAATGGACTTCCTCTGAACAAAAAAAAAATCATTTCTCAGGGAGAGTGAAGACAAAATTTATGAACAAAAATTAAAAACCAACCCCCCTTAAGGCCACAAAGGCCTTTTAAAAAAAAAAAAAAAAAAACAGAACTTGTTAAACAAATGAAATTCGACTTCGAAAACACGTAACATCCCACATTGACTCACCTTCAGAACTGAAATGTTCTCAAACCTAAACAAAAATTAAAACTTAAAATTCCCTTAGAAATCAATATAAAGAAATCGTTCTAATCTGGCCTACTTGGTAATTCTGTCTCCAGCAACACACAGACTTTGGGCGCCCTGAAATATTGAACAAAGACTGCCCACTAATATATATACATCCATAAAGAAATATATATATAT
>JAGDQP010063481.1:0-11717 GCA_022664845.1 Lepisma saccharinum
ATAATATGAATAGAACAGAGAATAGGACTAATAAGAGGAAAAATTACTGGACATTTAACGTCCGGTTTTGAGGTCATACCGGACACCAGACAAGGAGGCCAAAAACCGTACCATTCGGTAAAATATCGGGCGGTTGGCAGCCCTTGAGGAACTTGGCATCATTTCATTTAATAATAAAGATTTCATGAGAAACATAACGTTATATAATTTAATAGAAATATTCATTGAGAGCCATAACATTACATCATTAATGGTAAATATTTTTCGAGAGCCACGTTAGATCTTTTAATAATAAAGATTCCTGGAAAACCACAACGTTAATAGTAAAGATGGCTTGATCTACAAACATAGGCGATTTATCCTTTCTTCCTTTAAATAGAAATATTTTGGTTGAAGTAGTAATTTTCAGTGTTAGGGAAGACAATATAATTTCGATTACTTTATTCAATATACAGATGTGTAAATATTAGGCTTGTACACTTCTCAGTTTAAAATAAAATCAGGCATCATTAGTCCTGTGTAAAAACGAAGTTTTCATTTTCTGTTTAATGTTTGCAAAGAACAATATTGTTGGAGAACTAAACAAGCGCTTGAGAGGTACTGAAGATAAGCCAATAATCCTCTCAACCAAATATTACAGGTTATCTGATGTTTGCGATCATATCTACAGCTTCGCGTGCATAAAGTCTTGCTTGTCTGTCTGCTTACGTTGTTTGAACATTCAATCAAGTATCTCAACATCTCTATCCAGTCACGTGGATCTCTTATTCATATACTCCCCTTTTAGGGGGTGATGAGCTATCAGATATATCCCTGGGTTCACCACTATTCCCCACCCAATTTGTCCTATTATTTTCCTGTTCCTCCTTTCTTTCTTCTGTCGGTTACTGGAGATTCAATAAGTTCCAGTGATTTCTTTTAGCGATATTGTTTGCAGTGATTTTTTAGTCTTGTTCTTCCGATATCACCGTGATGGAATATTTCGTATACACTTAAACACGAATTCATATTTGTATCAAAGCAAGGAATTATAGGCATAGTTTCAAATGTTACTTTATTTTTAATAAGCTAAACCTCCATTGTGGTGTAAGGCAGTCGCAAATTGGAGTGCTGACTTGTCTTCGCCCACGCTCTTTCATGATGAGGAATATACAGATTATTTCAAAAGGGTTGGTCCTAAGTTAAGGAAGAGGCGGCCAAAGTTAGAGCGTTAACGTCAGAAATGATGTCATATCACGTCATATAATGGCGTAAGACGCGCCACTTATCAAATCTCAATCGAAGTAGTACCCAAAATATATATTTAAAGTAAAGTTTTTGATTAAGAGAATGCCACATAGAGGGTTTTTCCCAATGTAAGACTTTTTTTTTATTGTCAACCCCAGTGACCTACACGTTGATTCCTCTTTGAAAGCTCCGTTGTTGTCTGCCCCATTCAAAGGTTAATTCAACGGTTAAATGTTTAAGTCCACGTTTTCTACGCTGTTTTGAAGTCCACGAAAGCTGAATATTATAAGACTAAGGGGAATTTATTTTATTTCGTTGCTTAGCACAAGAGTAACAAATTTGTATTAGTCTGGTGTTTAAACAGCATTCAATGTTAATTTTTCTTCACATAAACTTCTGGGTTTGACAGCCAGTTGGAAGATGTTCAAAATGGTATTTACTGAGAGGCCTGTATGATTTTCAGTGAATAACACAGATAGTAGGCAAGGTTGTAACAAGTTTCATATCGCTTTCATTTTCACTGGCTCAAAATGACGTGACACAACATTCCAATTTCAAGCTCGATATTTGGTCCATTTTGGCTTTCCTGAATTTGCTTTAAACTTGAAATGACAAACTTACAGCGAACTTAACAAGGTTTAAACAAAATAATATACTTTCTTGCAAGTATATTCACTTGATATGGCAGTCCTGAACCAAGGTTTCTTTGCAACTTCCGGAATGTCACTAAAAGTAAAGTTTCAATAAAGTCCAGAATTTTTCCCGGGTGGTTGTTTCACTGAGTTGACAACCACAAAACACGACTAATCGGTAGTGATAAACCGTTATCTTATCAGTGGTAAATCTGACAAGTAAGAGAGCATGGTTCTTTCTTGTCGGTGGTGTAGTGAACACTTTTAGTGTTCATAGTGTATATTTCAATAATGACTTTAGACGTTCGAAATCTTAAACAATAACAGAACCACAAACCGCTCACTTTCGTAACAATAGTTGGTTTCATGTCTTGAAGTTAGGCCCTATATTACTCAGTGTTGGGTAACTGCTGATATAAGACATTTTTTAACAATGGAACTGTACTTCAGTTTAAAATCCAAGAAAATTAATTTGAATGATCGTCAAATCCAAAACCAGAAGTCAAATCCAAATTATTTTGTGTATTGTCTACTGACCGGAGATGATAAAAGAATTAGACCTTAAGCGGAGCATGTTATTGGTGCCATTTGTGGGATGGATTCTAATATAATTGTTTGGTGCAAGGTTTGGATGCATAAAGATGAAAAACATGTGACAGAAAGTCTTTATTCTTTGCCTTTTGTGTATTAATGTGTTGCCACTCCACTCCCAGTATACTTTGATGCAGTCTAAATGGATTTTCTTTAAATAATACTGAGACATTTATTATTACAAATAACAATTACTGTTGTTGTGATTATATGCATTAATACATAATAATTTTGACTATATTAATTACACCAATTAAAATGTATTTTTGTTTGTATATTTTTTTCAGAGTCGGTGGTGAATGAGAAGATTGAATTCTCTGATCTCCAGCTTGAAATTCATTTATAGTCCAACCTGGAGGTGCGCTGACAATCCCACAGGACTACTTACCACGGAAAACTGAGGCATATTCGCGAACAAACCTCTATGTTACATTTCGCGTGTATTGAGAAAAATGGCAACGAAGTTGATTGTTGTTCGCAGAACGGTTTACGCAGTATGAGATAACATTAGCTTTTGTTCCATAAATGTAACACAATGATTAAACGTACGCTCACTCACGGGCAGCGTATATTATAACACAAACTTTTGTTAGACGATTTTGTAGTGCATTTTTCTCCAGAAATTTCTAAGCACTAAGACCGTCTGTTGTAATATGGCCATCTAAGTGCAAATACATATCAAGAACACATCAGAGGCCTTTGTTTCGTAAATAACTCGACTTTTCAAAAAAATGTCACATAGAAGTTTGTTCGCGCATGCGTCTCAACTGTTAGAAGCAAATTAGAGAAGAAATTTCATTCCACTATTACACATCGCAAGAAATGTGGAAAACAACATGGATACCCAAATATTTCACACATTACTATATATTTATTGCAATCGCATTCATGTCATCGTATTGTGCTGAATCCAGAAATTTGTAAATACATAAAACTTGTTCGTTAATAAAAAAAAATGTTTATAAATTTTCTGGAATTTTCAGGAGCAAAATTGGAATTTTACACCTCATCGATTCATTCCATCAGTGGTATATTCTGGTTTATTCAAATGAATTTCTTTCTTATTGCACTTCACAATATTTACGTATTTCCTTTCAGGATTTTCCATTTTGCACTCTCTCTCTCTCATATTTTTCTTTATTTCATCCCACAGAGGAGATCGCTTTTATACAGACTTAATTAACATAGATACATCATAAGGCTCTACCTGCCTTTCCACAACTAAGAAAACATCGCAAATACACTTAATCTACGAACTCCAATTCTCAAGCTTACTGTATAGGATTAATAAAGGCATGTTAGCGTGCCACTTGAATGCATGTTTTCTGAGTATATGATTTAGCATCTTGAAGTTATGGAATTAAATTATCATACCGTGTGAAGATGTCCCATTTGGATTCATCCCTCACCGAAGTTGCATTCGACGATGATAATATCGTTACGTGTGAAAATGGGTTATTCTTAAAAAAAAAAAAAAAAAAACTATGGGAAAGTTTATATTAATGAAATTACCATAAAAAACGAAAGCAGTACAAAACCAATTTTGTGGCCTTATTTACTTTGTCCAACACAATTTTTTAAAATATTCTCACAAAACTAAATTTCAAGATCCATTTCATAATTTATTATTTTTTTTATTTTGAACTTGTCTTTTTCTCTAAATTCAAGCATTCATCTGGCTTTCGTTTGTACAGTAAAGGACAAACGTTTCCTCTTCTTGACGATAACAATTTTGTAAAGTGAATGTGGCACAGATCCGTACAGCACACATCCGTACAGGTTATAATCTGATAAAATCTGTTTCATTTCCGTACAGCTTACAATTACATAAGCTGACAGAAACATGCATCAAGATAACATCAGCACATTTCCGTACATGTCTAGATGGCGCCTTATCAGAATGTGCCATCTCTAAACGTGTAGCTGAGGTTAGAGGGAAGTCAAATAAAGAAAACTACAGGTCAAGTAGGGACACACCGGAATTATTAATAAAGAAATATTGATTTTTTATATGAATGGAGAAAATATGCATTTGTGAATACAGAAATGTATGTAAGTCTGTATATGTAATAACACTCCTTACAACTGAAGTACATCGCCCCGCGTTACAAGTACATAGACACACACACACAGTAGAAAACTTTACGTTTAAGAGGTAGCAAATCCAAATTCAATCTTACCTCGATTTTGAATTTTGACGATATTCCAATAATTCCAAACTAGCATCGCAGTAAAACAAAGTAAAAATGTTGTTATAAAAGTCTTGTTAAAAGTTTCTTTTTAACGTTTCGCCCATTTTCAAATTTAAGAAAATTTTGAACTTTGTTATGTAAATGAGATGGAAATGATAATAATTGATGATTTATTGTGGTAATATTAATAATGAGATAGTATATTTTAAATATATTTTTTAAAGAATACAGAACTCAATTTCTTTGCATTCTAACGTTGAATGTGTTAAGAATTTAAGGAAGAAATGTGGTTATTATGATTATCTTACATTTAATAAGTAACACATGCATTGAAATGAATTACAATTGTCAATGTACTTTCTATATAGGCCTCATCCAGACATGTACGGAAATGTGCCGATGTTATCTGGAAACAGGTAACTGTCATCTTATGTCATTGTAAGCTGTACGGAAATGAAACAGTTTTTATCAGATTTAGCCTGTACGGATATGTGCTGTACGGAAGTGTGCTGCATCCTTGTAAAGTATTGTAATTTAAAACGTCTTGTTCGAATTGAACTATATCGCAACATAATTCCGAGTTATTAGAAGAAAGAATAGTCGAAGAATTACCAGCAGAAATCACAAAAGAATGTATATTATTTTATTGAATTAATAGACCCCTAAGTTAATTCTTGTTTCTTTTTTTTTAGATATCTCTCTGTTTGTGCACTATTGATAGGCTATATTATCGTATACAAATACTGAATATTCAAAGAACTAGAAAATAGATTGTACAGACAAATATTAGAATAACATCCGTATAAAAGCATATCCAAATACTTTTGAAACACCAAACCTGAGATTATAGTAATATTAAATTACTTCGTACTATTTAAATACCAAAATAGACACTCTTTAGGCCTTTTTAAATTTTACTGTGACTGGTGATTCGGGATTCAGAATGTCTGATGTGAGCTGGAATCGAACTTAGGTCATCTCAACGTCAATCCATAGTAAACGACCATCACTGCTGGATTACGAGGGTTGTATTAACCTTCGAGGAATATTTTTATATCACAACGGATAACAGTAAAAAATGTGCGATAGGATTGACAAAAATGCATTGTGGTTTCCGTGTTCTTGTGATGGCTAGAGCTTAGTAAATATCCTTAGAAACTTCATGTTAATACGAATTCAAACACAAATAGTACATTAAACAAAGCTAAGAGAGTTTTTTATTCCTTAAATACGGGATTTTCAATTCCGATTCAACGTTTTTGGAACAGGAACAGATTGAGAGACAGTGACTTGCGGCAGTGACTTATTTGTTCTTTCCATTATACTAGTTACGAGAACCATATTGTGAAGTTGCTAAGTGGTAGTAGTGAGAGTAGACTGCTTGACGCGAACAAAATCTGATTTGTTCCGATTAATTCAGCGTGATACACAGCGTATGGCTGGTCCTTTTAAGTCGACAAAGCCTCGGTCTTTCAATTGAGAGAAAAGTCACGGTTTAAATTGGCTGATGTTGATCGACCCTGTCCGGCTACTCTTAAGTTCACTCACTTCTCAGCTTGCTTTAAAAAAAATGATAGCAGGGGGAGAATAAGGGGAGATTACCCCAACCTTGTCTCGAGGGAAATCATTAACAACCGGCCACTTCATAAGTTGTTCTATGTTGAAGGGAGAAAGGAGGCATTTATCGTTATGGCAGGACCTGTAACGCGGATTTTAGTTTACCCTCTTATTTTAACATTATAGTATGATTAATGTTCTGCCGAAAACGGCAGGTCCTTCAAGGAAAGCTATGCCTTCTCCATTCGTCACGACTCTTGAGCCTGTCTTTTCATCTCAGCTTATGATTTATGTTAATATTTTCAGCGAGTTAAGTGGGTCTTCTTCCTTTTCCTTCAACAATACTTTCAATTGTTTTTCTCAGTATCTGCGCAGCCAGTGTCCTAACTAGTTTCTCTTTTTCTTTATTATTTCTATTAGCGTTCGTCTCTCGCCTGCTCCGTTCAGTATTTCCTCATTCCGCAACTTCTATGTCTAGTTGACTGTCTCCATTCTTCTTCATGTCCACAATTCAAACGTTTTCAATTTTCTTTCTTCACTTTTTCGTAGAGTCGACGTTTCTGCTCCATACAAAACATTTAATTAATCTTTTCTTTAACTCTTTCTTCATCGATTCGAGGAAGAGATTCTTCTTAGTGAACGCCTATTTCGCCATCGCTATTCTCGACTTTATCTCTTCCACATTTCGTATCGTCACTTGTAATACTTCCCAAATATTTGAAGCCGGATGCCTGCTCTGCCGTTCTTCTCCCGATTTTTTATGTTTGCTGTGGTTTAATTTGTTCCGATTACCACTCTTCTGTCGATTAATTTACGTTTATTTTCATTCCATATTCCTCATTGCTTTTTTACAGCTACTTTAATATCTCCTTAAGTAAATACACTACAATAGTTGGAATTATTTCTTTAAATTCATTTCGTTTGTAAATCCTTCAAGAATAGGAATTTCCGGAACAAAATCATTTTAGGACTCTCATGAAATTTAAAATAAAAACGTAAAATAATAATAATAATAATCAGAAAACATAGACTATGTATTAAATACCTTTCAACTTCTTTGAAGACGGTGTAATGACAAGAAGGGTTATTTGTGTTAGGGACTGGATCTCAAATTTTTATTTTAAACTGCATCACGTTATTTTATCGTGTGCGATACTGCGGAACAGCGATACAGTGCGTGGCACACTTGTACTAAAGGTGGTACTCATTGTAAGGTCAATTAGATGAAAATGTAGTTCGACGAATGTCTCGTGTGCTCCGAATCCCTTGCTGACGGTATGTGAACTCTTTACTCTTCAACATTTTAGTCCTGATTTTACTTACTCTCAACTAGTGTTATCATGTTTCAGTGATGTTTTTGTAGTGTCAATAATAAAATTTTAAAATATTAACTTTTGTTACTGAGCTGCCATAGCGCATTTGGTAAAGCGTTGTCCTCACATTCGGTAAGCCCTGGGTTCGATACAGCAGCCGACCTTCCTGACTTAGGCTGTGTCAGAGTCTTTCCTCGCTCATACCAGTCAAATGCCGTAATGATACCTCCAACTCAGTCCCTGGCCGACGGTTTCCCGCATGCTTTCCCCTACCATATTTCGGCGTCTAAAAGACGCCTAAATAAATTCAATGTCTTGTATCCAGCATGTCATTATGAGGCACACTTTTCCTGAGTAGCTATAGAACGTTTAGTTTAAAATTAATAGATTATTAATTTTATTGAAGTTCAGATCCAACGCAACAACTTAAAAAAGAGCGACCACTTGTACTGAATGCAACCACGTAAATGTTTCTGTAATTCAGGAAACATCCATAAATTACATGGCGCAAATCTGGGCTGTAAAGTAAGTGGAGCAACTACTAGATATGTTTTTTTATCCAAGAAGTCTGTTTACAACCTGTGAAACATGCGGACGAGCATTGTCCTAGTGCAGCAACAAATATGCTCGACATTCTTCGCTGATCACCTTTTGCGGAATAGTTCTCTGTCTGTCATCGTTATGTTACCTGGCATTAATTACATGGTTGAAAATGATACCCTTTATGACCTAAACAGTCATGACCTTGCTTGCATTTGTTTACTTTTCTTTCGAAGTTTGGAACGGAAATGTTTTCTACTGAGAGTTTTGTTGTTTTGTGGTTGTGCCTTTTGTTCATGTGTAAGTAGCCGTGGAATCCATCACTCGAGACATACCTAAAACTGTTGTCAGACTAGTTCAGACACGGTCAAATGAAATATTAAGGGTATCAGCAATCTCCCTGACAGTTACACGTCGATCTTCTCTCACAAAAGCGAATACAGCGTTTACCATTACCGAATTCCTTAATGTTGATTGGCATCTAGACTTCGTATCATCTTCTACCTCTTTTATCCCCTCCATGGTTTTATTCGATGATTTTGCTGTGCCACGTGACATACAGTTCTCACCATTTGTCTCATAAAGTAGTCCATAAGTCCCAGAGGTAGATATTTTTTTTCAAGTGAACTCAAAATTTCAGTAGCCTATACCACTTTTATTAATTTGAGTTCATTTCCCCTTCAGTGGTACCCTGTAGATAGTAACAAAATACTCTCTGTATGTAACAGCACCGTTCACCTGTACAGAAGAGAAAGATCAACCGGCTAAAGTTTTCTGAGACAAGAAAATAAAATTATATGGTAGCTTGGATCTATTTTGATCAAGGAAAAAACAGTCAACCCTTATCTTGCGTTACGAAATCTGACTTCTATCAATCACTCTATCGACTGGAGTGACGATTAGGGACAAATCTTGCAAAGGCAACATGAGATTAACTTGTTTTCTTCTGATCCATACGGTATAGCCCCGAACTGTATTAATTGTTCTATTCCTTCCATTTTCTCGAAAATGTCAAATGTAAATGGCGAGAATCATATTGACAACAATATGGTTACTAAGTATACACCATTACAAACTGTTATGTATTATTATTTTTTGTTATTTCCGTATTGTTCATTCTTAAGAATCACCATGGAAGTACTTTCCTTCTTCATTCAGTAGCCAGTTTGAGTGAAATCTTAATATTCCATTATTTTCATGTTGTTTCTACGATGAGATCATGTGCACTTAGATACATAAGAAATGGACGAAGAAAGAGTTATTAAGTTCGAAAAATAACAGAACTGACTGTAGGGAACTTACATTATGTGCAGATTTAAAATCTGCTTGTCCTGTGTTCAGTGTTGTCAGATTGTGCAAGTTTTTCAACTTAGAAAAATTTTCCACTTGCTACTTACTTCCCATGAATCGGATTGTACATCGCAGCGATCAGTTAAGTAAGACAATACATTAAGTGTTATATATTATTTTCTTGTGATTTATGTAAATTGTACCTTTTTTTTTTACCTATAACTGTGAAATGTAACGTTCACTTATGTGCTTATGTTCTTCAGAACCTGTACTAAATATAGTAACATATACGGTATACTTCAAAAGTGATGATAAAAAATATATAGTGAGTCCCTAAAACTAAAACAAGCTAAAGTTCTTATAAATATTGGTGAAAATCCGCGTTGATTTTTGAGATACAGGATGTCAGACTTTGAAACTGTAAGGAAACATGTTCATGTGTGGTGGGTGGCTACTCACACGCAGGTTACATCAGTGGTCTTCAACCTTTTGACACTTGCGAACCGGCAAAAGACATGGAAAATTGTGGCGGACCGGCAAAGTAGAAAACTATACTTCTTTTAAACTTAGGTTTTATTTTTATCATTTATTATTAAAATTATGGTTTTGAAAGTTTTATATTGTACACTCCGATCTGCATTTTACTGTTAAATGTGGCATTTTGTAGTCATTTAAATTTAATCTCTTTTCTCTCAAATGTCATTCTTGTGGACTCAATGCGACATTTTCTGGTGTTTATTTGCCAAAATCTTGTCGATGCGTGGGTCCAATGTAGATACTGCAAGACGTAGAGTGGCATCAACGTCCTTTCGGTTCCTATATTTTGTCTTAATTGCACAAACAGCAGAGAAAGTTGATTCACATAAATATGTTGTAGAGAAAGTCACTAATAATTTCAAAGCTTCTCTGCTGAGATCTGGATATTCTTCACTCACCGATAACCAAAACTGATTCAGTGATTTGTTTTTGAATCTGGAGTTGAGAGTTACATCTGAAGATAGTTCAGCTAAACTTTCGAGTGAGTCTCTGGCAGTCCCCGTAAATATTCCCTTGTTGAGGATCCTCTTTCTGACCCTTTGGATAGTAGTGATTGAAGCTTTCAATCAACGTGCTGAGATGTTGGCGTATACCTTATATAGCGTAGGCCAATATACTTTCTTCATTTATGTCAGTGGCAGTCAGGAATTCTTGGAGAAGAGGGAACATCTCCAAGCTATTTTCTTGCAAACGTTATCTCCAAAGAGCTACTTTCTTCTTAAATGCATCTATTTTATTCCAGAAAGTAAATACATTTGTCATAGCTCCCTGAAGAGATAAATTTAGAACATTAAGAATAGAAAAAATATCTGCTAAGTACGCAAGTTTAGCTAACCGTTCATTTACGATCTTGATCGCGTAGTTCAAGTCAGCTGAAAGTTTTTTTACTGCCAACTGTTCCCTGTGAATCATGCAGTGCGTGTGTAAGATGTCTGGATGTGCAACACTTTTTATCTTCGCTACTACACCTGAGCGGTACCCAGTCACGCATGCTGCGCCATCCGTACACACACCAACACATTTGCCGCAATCTAATCTATGTGTGTCTGTAATTATTGAGAGCATTGAATAAATATCTCTGAACTGGTGGTACGGCCAGGCAAGTCAAGGCAGCACAGAAGTTCTTCTCTCAAATCTTCACCGCCTTCATATCTTGCGAAGCAGAGCAAAATAGCATGGTTGCTGATGTCTGTTATTCATCAAGTTGAATAGCGAAAAATCGTGACTTTTTTACGCGTTCTATTACCTCCTCTTCAACATCTGCAACCATTTCAACAATTCTTTGCTGTATAGAGTTGTCCGACAAAGGAATCTGCTTCAGTTTCTCAGCAGCCTGAGGTCCAAAAATTTCACTCGCGACATCTACAATACAAGGCTTTATCAACTCCTCACCAACTGTGAATGGCTTTTTCGTTTTCGCTATTCGAAGGGCAACATAATAGGATGACTTCAGAAGATATTTCTGTTGTTGTAACTTTCTTCATGTAACTTCTCTCATGTAGCATTTCAGAACGTAATCTTTTAAAGAAGTCTAATGGTTTGTTTTTGAGGTGACCATGCTTAGAATTAAAATGCCTAACAAGTTTTGAAGGTTTCATAGCATCATTGGAAAGTGTCTCGGAACACACAGCACATAATGAACGTGGTAATTGTTCACTGTCAGGGGTCATAATGAACCTAAACTTCAAATAATCCTTGTTATAGTGCCTAATGAAGTTTCCTTTAATTTTCTTGTTCTTCTCACTCTCGTGTGGTTTTGTTTCATCACATGGGCGCTTTCGTGAGTTTTTGAAGTCGACGCAGATATACTTCCATCACCAGTTTTCTCCTTTCCAACG
>JAGDQP010063483.1:0-11717 GCA_022664845.1 Lepisma saccharinum
CTATGCATCTCTTGACACGGAACACATTGTGCTAAAAATGACTCTAAATTCACTTTCTACATTAGGCCACCAGTAGTATGACCTGAGTATCGATTTTATTCTCTCTATGCCTAAATGATTTTTATGTAAACCCAGTAATATTTTATGCCTAAAAGCGGAGGGTATAATCAACCTACGACCAAAAACCAAACAATTGTTTTGTATGGTTATAAGCTCTTTTCTTTTAAAATATTCTCGATATATGCGAGACTGTTTTTCTCGTGGTAATGATTTTGGCCAACCCTGAAGTGCCCAATTCCGTATTTGCGTCAATACCTCATCATGATCAATTTGTTTTGCAAAATCATTAAGCACATTAGACTGATCATTGAAACTGATAACATACTGCTGTGATTGTACTTCATCTCCTGTATATTGCGATAATGGTAACCGTGAAAGGAAATCAGCTACCTGCATTTGTATACTATATTAAATAGAATAGTCATATCCTGATAAAAAAGTGCCCAACGTAACAACCTCGGATGTGCAGACAATGGTAAGCCTTTATTTTCCCCAAAGATTAACTTTACCCGTAAGGAATCTGTACACACTTCAAAATGTCTCCCATAAAGATACCGGTGGAATTTTTTTACTCCATATACTAAAGAAAGCGCTTCTTTCTCAAAATGACAGTAATTGGCCTCGGCTGATGATAAGATGGTCGAAGCACAAGCAACTGTTTTTAGTTTTCCATCTTTAGCCTTATTACATAATTGCACCCCAATTCCATACAGACTAGCATCCGTAATTAAAACGACGTCCTCTTTTGGATTAAAGATTTGTAAGCATTTAGTCTCCTTAATTAGTTTTTTTACATTAACAAATTCCCTTTGATGTTTCATTGTCCACTTCCAGGCGTTATTCTTTTGTAACAGTTGATTTAATTTATGTAATTGAGGAGTCAAATTAGGTATGTGTTTTTGAGAAAATGTGATCATACCTAGGAATGACTTTAATTGATGGCTATTAGTAGGTTCGGGACATTTATCAATTGCCTCTTGATGTTTAGGTATAGGTTTATAACCATCAGTTGATATAACATGACCCAAATATTCCACCGTAGACTTAAAAAATTGACATTTCTTTTGCTTCAACTTTACTATTACTTTAATATTAAGCTCTCTGAATTTATTTAGAACCTCACACGTACGTTCATAACATTGTTGTTTACCTTTCCCTGAAATTATGACGTCATCCAAATATGCCTGTGCAAATGGAAATTTGGATAAAGTTGTGTCCATAAATTTTTGGAAAATAAATGGAGCACAGGTTAGACCAAAAGCAAGGCGATTGTTAGCATATAGACCCCAAGGTGTATTGATAACCAACAACTTTTCTGACTCGTCATCTAGCTCTAATTGAAGATATGCTTGATTTAAATCCAAAATAACATAGGTATCACTTCCCTGTAACTTCGTTATCATTTCTTCAATTGTAGGCAAAGGATAATACATGTTTCGAAGAACCGTGTTAATAGTTGTTTTAAAATCAGAACATAGCCTCATGTCTGAAGTATCTTTCTTTGGTACTACCACTATAGGTGTTGCCCACTCAGCATAAGGTACCTGCGAAATTATACCTTGTTCTTTCAATGTATCTAAACTTGATTTTACTTTTTCGGATAAACTGAAAGGTATACTATAATGTTTTTTAAAAATTGGTGTACAATTGGTATCAATGGGAATATTTACTTTGTACCCTCTGATCGGTTCTTTGATACTTGCTGTAAAAACGCCCTCATAGTTGTTTAATAATAAATTTGTTAATTGCCATTCATTA
Source organism: Lepisma saccharinum (assembly GCA_022664845.1). NCBI lineage: Eukaryota > Metazoa > Arthropoda > Insecta > Zygentoma > Lepismatidae > Lepisma > Lepisma saccharinum. The sequence goes on from JAGDQP010063483.1 coordinate 1,819, forward strand.
TGATTATTTTGTAAGGTATTACCATTATCAAAGTTTATTGGTTGAATATCACTAAGTTCTCTGGAAAAGCTTGTCTTCCAGTTAGGCCAAAGTGCATCTAATATATCCCGACCTAACAGCATATGTTTTAATGGAGCATCCACGATATAAAAGTATGCTTCAACTTTTTTATTTCCGATTGATATGACCATACTTACTAAACCTCTAGTTTTCAAACTTTCACCATTAGCTGCAATCAGATTACTGTATATTGGCATTATTTGTTCTTTCTGTTTTATTTTCGTAAATATATCATAAGAGAGAATGCTCGCTGCTGTCCCTGTGTCCAATTCTGCCAAAACCTTATTACCATTGATACTTAATTGTTGTATACATGGGATATTCTGTTTCAATTTATTCACAAAACTTAATAAGTTTGCTTTGTGTATTATCTTATTTATGCCAAAAAATATGGCATTTTTCTTGGCAAATTCATCCATCTAAAATGCTGCCTAAAAACCATCTTTACATATGAAAGTTCGCAAAAGCACAATCCGACGTCGCCAAAGTGATATAGTTCCTAAAGTCTATATCCTCTAAATGCCGAGATGACCACTGGAGAATGATAATAAGTATTAGGTGGACTTTCCTTAAAAGCAGCGTACACCTAATTGTATATTTGTTCCTAAAGAACTAGATACGGAAACATATAGCATTCGGACGGGAAGAACATAGCCTATATTTGAGTAATTCCCAAATAGTAACAAATATATGTGAGTGACATCAGCCTTTTATTACAACCCATCATATATGACCACTAAATACCAAAAAGTTACCTTTGTGCTGTACTACAATAATTAATAAGCAATTCGATCCATTCAATCTAATCCATTTATATCACAGCCTGTACATTATACACCAATACTAACGTAAACTTAATTCAGGTTCAGAACCAATATGTCGAATCTTCGTATTCTCATATCAACAATATCAACATTTACCTGCTCTGTGGTAATTCTCCAATATTTTGTTCCAAAACTTTAAATTAAAACAAAACCTAATTATGTTCTTTAAATAGTGCGTTTTACAATATAACAGTAAAAACTAGAGGTTTAGTAAATATGGCCATATCAATCGGAAATAAAAAAGTTGAAGCATACTTTTATATCGTGGATGCTCCATTACTACAGTTGCGTTATAAATGTTTTGTTTTCGCTGTGTATTAATGGGTTCATTTAAGAGATAAATAGTTACAATTTAATTTCAATCAAGATTTCATTTTGAAGGGTATTTTAATCCTCCGTCGTATGCTGTTAGTCAACCAATCAACTCTGATTATAGCCCAAACATGTTTCTACCTTCATGAGGTACAAGTTCGATCCTTGTATCTTCTGTCGACTGTGTGGAAGGAAGAAGCGTATGAACCCTTATTTAGAGCTATATTCCCCACATATTAACTTGAGTGTGGGTGTGCAAGTTATGGGTTTTTGAATTGAATTTATTTATTTATGGCCTTTAGATTTGTATGGCTCAGGCCTGAATACGGCAGGGGAAAGGAGTTCGCTGGGGCCTTAGTTAAATGTACCATCCCGACATTAGCCGGGTATGATTGAGGAAAAACTCTGGAAAAATATTTGTCAGTATAGTCGGCCGCTGAGATCAAACCCAGGACCTTCCGAATACAGAACCAACAATCCAGCAACAGAGCTAAGGACATATCCAACTTGCAAAATTTCATTATTTTATGTTAAGATATTTATTATGTGAACCTTCATCTTTATTTCCTATTCTCATACCATGCAACGTTCAAATTGTCGCTATAACCTTTCCCCTTCTACTATACACACTTCAGTACGTCGTCGTCGCGGCCACTCCACGTTTATGTTTAAATTTATCTGTACTTATTTTTTCATGTTTTTGGTCCAAATTCTTGAATCAAAGCACCATCTCGGCATTCCTATTTGTTGACTGCCAGGGAACCAGGGAAGAACTATAGTCAGAATGATGGCCATGAGTAGGATTTGATGATGACATGCGAGTATCGTTAAGCAATCTACATATTAATAAACAAGTTATCTATCTCTCTTTCTTATTTATTTGATACACACACCACCCCGACAGAGAGAGAGAGAGAGAGATGTGCCTTCCAAGCTTCCCTTCCTATCTTGAATAAGGAATATTTGTTAACAAAATAAAACATTAATTTACAGCAAACGATTTCTCAGTGAATCTTTTTATTTTGTAGCTTTGCAGACACTTAAGAACTTACACATATGACATCATTCATGGAAGAACTAAGGAACTAGAAAGACATCGCATCGCATGAACCCTATGCTTCTTATATTCTATATTTAGCTGTATTGCGTCATTTTTGTTAGTTAACGAATAAGAACCACAATTTCAACATGTTAGTAAGTAATTTAGCAGATAAATGCAATTAAGTGCTACTGCTTCCAAACTTTGCTCTTCAGCAGAAGGACATAATTATGTCAATCACTTTTTTTCTTATTACCGGACTAATTATTTTCACTATTAAACCCAACGAAATACTATTTTAAGGATAGCAAGCCTATTATTATTAAGATATAATTTATTTTGTGGTCAAAAAGCATTATCCCCTTGCACCCGCCCCGATGCATTACCCCACTCGAGTTATAAGCATCTTCAAGTTTTAGTCCACACATAAGAATTTTGTGGAATGTAGCCCAGAACTGTGTAATATTAATAATAATGATTTCCACTTACTGAACGTAATAGCAACAATTTAGAATATTTTTCCATATCATTTTCAATCCTAAACTAGCTAGTCAGTCAATCATGTTGTCAAGTTTTGGTGAGTGGAAGATAATTATGGATCCCACTTAAACACAGATTGATTTTGGAGCTGAGAAAACTGTTATATATACGCCTTTTTGCCATTTTACTACCGTTTGATTGCATACAATGTCGTAAATAAGGACATTTCTCAGTTATTTGAACCTTGTACTGCTGTAGTAAAGTTAGCTATAAATGTTGAACTTCATTCTACTGGGATTAGTGAAATGTGATTGCTTATGTAAAGAGTGTTCAAAACATTTGGTTGCAAGAGATATCTAATTGTTTTCATGTGAAGAGTGTAGTAAATTATTTGATGATGGATTGATTGATGATATATTTTCTGATGTACATCTTTAAATTCTTATATTTTAAATTTTATTTAAACCTTTTCTGCAATAACCTGCAGTAACTAATAATCTTGCAATATTTTTTCTGTGTGTGAATGAACAAGTCAAAATTTTTAGAAATTATCTAAGTATCTTTTATATTCATGTGAACAGTGTAATAAATCATTTAACAGTGAAATTTGATTATACATACTTTAGAAACGCCTATATTTACGTAACCATACATATGTTAAGGGAATAGAAAATCATTTGGGCTTTAATATGTTTATTAGTATATACATGTGAAGAGTGTAGTAAATTATTTGACGACTTATTGATTTAAAGATAATCTTTACTTGGGGATGTGTCACCAATTACCAATATCAAATGGAGCTATCGATCTGCATCCTTAGTTGTAAATTTTTAAAATTTAATATGGACTGACGACATCAAATGCAACTATGTTGTTATACGATGTGTTTATCTTAAATAAATACATAAATAAATAAAAAGGTTGGCCCAGTATTGAACCGATATTGACGCGGTATTCTGTGCTGCTAGGGTAAATTAGTTATAAATATTGAACCTTGTGCTGCTGGGGCACGTTAGCTATAAATATTGAACCTTGTGCTTTCGGGGTAAGTTAGCTATAAATATTGAACTTGTACTGCTGTGATAAGGTATCTATAAATATTGAACCTTGTGCTGCTGAGATAAGTTAGTTAAAAATATTGAACCTTGTGCTTCTGGGGTACATTAGCAATAAATATTGAACCCTGTGCTACTGGGGTACATTAGCAATAAATATTGAACCTTGTGCTGTTGGGATAAGTTAGTTATAAATATTGAACATTGTGCTTCTGGAGTAAGTTAGCTATAAATATTGAACCTTGTGCTGCTGGGATAAGTTAGTTATAGATATTGAACGTTGTGCTTCTGGGGAAAGTTATATATACATATTGAACCTTGTGCTTCTGGGGTAAGTAAGCTATATATATTAAATCTTGTATAATTTTGAGTAGTGTCATTTTTATATGACGTGCTATGTATTTTAAATTTCTCCCATAATTAACAGAAAAATCACGTATGGCAAATTGGCGCATATAGTATAAAATAACTTTTGACCGATCAAAATTCTAATTAAAGTTTTAACCTTCGACGTATTTAGATTGACCTTGGTCCAACACTCTGATCTTGAAACAGATTTAGTGCGGGAAGGGGGGGGAATGCTTCTCAATATACTTCTGCAAATGCGGTAATTTGTCTATGTAAGACTTTATTAGCTTTCATTAACTTTCTACCGTTTATTTTTCATAGTTTAGGATCTGTTAAAGTTAATTGAGAAACATTCTGATCCATACGAGTACAAAATTTTAGAGATTTAAATCAATAACTTCATTTACTTGATTAGCACTGGTGGACAAGACTGATAATTAGGTAATGAAACGGTGATAATAATAATAATAATAATAATAATAATAATAATAATAATAATAATAATAATAATAAGAAGAAGAAGAAGAAGAGTTCGTTTGTTAGACATAAGACAAATAACATTCCATTCTGATCTAAAAATAGAATAACTTTTAGTTTACTACGATAAATCAAAATTGGGGGAAGAAAAGAATTACAAATCCTTCAGATTTGGAACCTTTTAGTTATGTCATCAATTGCAGCCTGCAACATTACTGATTACTTCAGTAATATTTCATTCAAATACATGCAAATTCCTAAGTGTTACTTTACAAATCTCTTCTTTTGTCCAGGGCATATGGATGAATAATACATCCAGCCACTTTCTTTACACAGAAATTTCTTTGGATTTAACAGAGCCAGTGGTCATTACTTTGGTAGCATTTTTAATGTCTGGTGGTTGACTGATAAATAAATATCGTCTTCTCCTTTTTCACCTACGTTTCTCCAACAAAACGAAATGCCATACTTCAGAAGCGAAGATATTATCTCTGTGCTCAATAATTTAAAAAAAAATCACTTAAAGTAGGATAAAAAGACTTCAAGGAATATTATTAGTTTGGAAATTCGAATTAAAATTATAAAACATATTTAGGAGTGACTTCATCATACATCCCGAATTCCACGCCTGTGACTGATGATTGTAGCGCTCGCTGCATGGGTAACAAAATTAGTACGAAATCTGTTGGCCAGCTGTGGTCGAAAAGTTGCTAGAGTCAGGAAGTAAGGAATTAAGATAATGTCTGTACAGTTACAGCATACTGATGAGGAATTTGGTTGTGTCTGCTCATTCGAGCACTGCAAAGAAAACTGAATATCTCTAAAACATAAATTAGTAAAATATATATCTAGCCACGAGTAATATTTTTTAAAAAGTAGTGAACATTTGAGCAACTTTTGACTTCGGTCCTTCACGGAAATGAGTGCAATGCTTGTTAAAATCCACAAACATACATGCCCCTGACAAGATTCGAAGCCACAACCTTGGAGCGTAATATCTACATTTCTTATATCTACGCTGACCCATAAGGTGAATACGCACCTGGCACTCTGTGCTTTTCTCGGTTATTGAGTAGAATGCGTAAACAATCTTTGTATACTAACATTATTTCCTTCGTAGTTCGTCTGGAGCGACACCAGGTAGCAGAAAAGTGATGAGAGAATGGGTTTCTCTGTCTATAAAGTTATTTTATCTATAACGCGTTGGCTATATAGATTAGCTCGTAGATAAGTTAACTCGGGGTTAAAAATGTTTTTGTGGAACCGGTCCTGCCAAATTGAATCCAGCAAACTTCCATGTAATTGTAAGCATAACAAGAGAACAGAAATGCGATTGCCGGAAGAACTAAAGTCAAGATCAAACTCGAACTGTATCATAATAGCAGGAACGTTGCCATATTTGTATGTATGGATAGAGTATCAACTTGATAGCTCTTTTATTACCTTGGTTTGTCTGTCTGTCCCGTTCAAATAGAACAAATACCGGATATTCTGGAATAGGTCGGGTAATGTGGAATACCTCGATTATGATGTTAATGGCCTGTGACGTATAAGGAAATGTTATAGACAGCTTTACCAAGGTCAGTGGAAGTTTTGGTGAAGTTGTGAGTTGTGAACAACAGAACTTGTCGTTTCTGCTGCGTAAAAACGGATTTTTCAAAAACGAAGATTTTCAAAGCTTACATAACAGGATCTTTAGATAAGAATAGTGCAAGCTACAAAATGATCAGTTTTTGATACGGATTCTCCCTGCCAGTTCAAGACCATTTTATCAAGTAGTCAAAGGTCGCAGGGAGTGTAATGTGAAATACTTGGAAGAGGGGGTAAAGTAAACTAGTATTCCATTTTAGCTGCTATCATTTTTGAGAGTAAAGATAATCCTATTATTTAAAATTTATGAAACTTTTCTACAAGATAGAACACGTCTGATGATGATGAAGCCCTAATAGAAAATGATAATACCAAGTGCATGTATTGCTCAAGGTCGTTTACAGCACATAAATCAGGTGAAGAGGTAATGCAGTGTATGTTGTGTAAAGAGTGGTGTCATTCTGACTTCACTGGAAACCACAAAGTTTAGGGGTCTACTTCGTTTGTGGTTACTGTTCCTAGAATGTGTAAAATCATTTGAGACATCTTGATTTACATTGAATATAAACTTAAGATGAAATAAAATAATTGCTGAGCAAAGCTATACGTTCTAATTAAAACTAAAAACGTGTAACAGTTTCACAAACTAAATACTTGGCTTCACATACTCTGATCATAGTGTCTGATGAATCCAAGTAGTTTGTTAGTTTGTGAAACTGTTACACGTTTTTAGTTTTTTTATTAAAACATATTGGTTGTGTGCCTGATGAAGCCAAGTAGTTAGTTGGTGAAACTGTTACACGTTTTTAGTTTTTAATTAAAATGTATTGCTTTGCTCAGCAATTATTTAATTTAATCTTAAGTATATAAAGGCAAAGCTTTGACATGAAAAATAGGAATATAGGCTAATATTATACCGCCCACGTAGTCGGTAAGTAAGTTAACATGTCAAACGTGATTGAAATGAACAGTTGTTCCTTTAATTTATTTACTTTTTTGTGAATTTCAAGCATTATTTACTGATATACAATTATCCACGAGGTATTTTAGTGTCTTTCAGGTCTGAATCAGGTGTCAGTTATAATCAGGTCTCAATCATATTTTTTAATCTTTCTTGTAATATTGGAGTTGCTAATACTCCGAACTGTATCATAAAAGTCAGTGGTCAATATTTAGCACCAATATTAGTACCACTATTAATAAATCTTTACAACAAGGCCATTATCCAGAAATTTGGAAACAAGCAATTATAATACCTATTTTTAAGTCAGGTTACATATCTATGCCCTCGAATTATAGACCTATAGCAATCCTGAATGGATGCGCGCAAGACTTTTTGAAATCATAATTGGTGAATATTTAAATTTTAACCTGAATGAACAGTTTCATGACAACCAGCATGGATTTCTACCATGTAAATCCATAGTTACTAATCTATACCAGGCAACTATCAAATTCAAGGATGTATTAATAGTAATTCAGAATGTGATGTTATTTTCTTCGATTTTACAAAGGCATTTGATTCTGTAAAACTATTCTACTTTGCTTAATAAGTTAAGACATAGCCCCATGATATGCTTTTTTATATTCTACACACTTTAGTTATGTGACGTTCTATATTTTCTTCTTAAATGACTACTGTACTTGTTATATGGTTTACATTTATTCTTTTTTTTAAACGTTTAACCAATTTTTAGTTTTATAGACTTAACGTAAAATATTTCGTCACCTTGGAACCAGGAGGTACTATGTCCACTTCAGTTTGAAGTTCCATTTAAAGTCTGTATAAATTCTTTGCATTTCCAACATTCTTAGCCACTTGGAGACCATTTTGTGAGATAGTACTTTTGGGGTTGATGGTCTTTAGTACAAGGTCTTTCTCTGACTGCAGTGTTAACTCCACTTTGCCCAAAAGTGGACATAATACCTGCTGACTGCAAGGTGACGATTAACCCAATATTTTTTTTTATTGAACGGGAAGGGTGTAAGGCATAGTGCTGTTACCGCCCATCAAATTCATTTTATCTTATCTTTTATTGAAAACATTTTTGAAATTTATGCAATATCCACGTGAAATACAATAATGAAGCATATTATGTAATATTTTTTATCACATGCTACTTTGCAACATTGGCTGATAGAACTTTTATGACTGTTTATCTTTTTTTTTACGCTTCTTTATTACTTGAAATTACGGATTTTTAGTGATTGAATCACATCTAATTACTCCGCGTTTACTCAGAACAGATTTTATAAATTTATTGTAAGTACTGTTTACATCTTTTATGACTATGAATGCTGTAAATTTTACTGCAATGCTTTTAACAATGCTTACTTACTTACTTACTCTATGGTTTGCGGAACTCGGAAGTTCATCGTCGCAGTAACAAACGTTTGCCATATGATTCTATCCTGAGCAAGATCAAGCCAGTTTTCATCACAAACACCAACTTCTCAAAGATTCCTTCTAATATTATCCTCCGAACGTCGTCTCGGTCTTTCCAAAGGTATCTTTCCCTCCGGTTTACCAACCACAATGAAATATAATCTTCATTTCTGACCCCAATCGAGCTACATGGCGTTCTCACCTTAGTCGTCGCGATTTCATTATTCTTACAACATCGGGTTTGAAAATTCTGTGAAGTTCTTCATTATGCAGTCTCCTGCATTCTCCAGTCATCTCGTCCCGTTTCGGCCCGTACATCTTTCTCAAAACCTTATTTTCAAACACTGGCAATTTATGTTCCTCTGCTGGGGTTGTACTCCAACTTTCGCAACCGTAAAGTATTACCGGCAGATTAACCGCTCCGTAAATTTTCAAGTTTATCTTTCTTGATATTAATCGAGAGATTAGGAGTTTCTGGATTGAGTAGAAACATGCGTTTGCGGATGCTAAGCGAATTTTTATTTCTTCCGTGACCTCGTTTTTTTATCGTTACATATGCTCCCAAGTATTAAAATTTGTTTACTTTCGCTATGTTTTCATTCTTAATCGTTATGTATCTCTTTCCTTCATTCTAAATGTTTCGGCTTGTTATCCAGAATTTTGTTTTCTCTCTGTTTACTTGTAGACGTATCTCATCGCACGCTTCTACTGAAACATCAGTGTTGCTTTGTAGTGCATCTATATCGTCCCCTATGAACTCTACATCATCCCCGTATACGGATGATTCAAACCATTCAATGTTAGTAGTTCCTTCTTGTCCTCTTTTATTTTCTGAATCGCATATTCTAACACAAAGTAAACAGTAGTAGTGACAAGGCATTCAGTCTCTACAAGACCTTTACAAGAAATTAGTCTTTGTATTTATTTTCCTTCCTCGAAAAGAAAGACCATTCACAATTTTACCTTTACGCGGGGAAAGTCTCTGGCGTTTCACATGATGTAGAAATTACATAATTTAACAGAATCATATAAATCACCTCTTAAGAGCACACTTGTCACATGTCCTTTTTTTTTTAAAAAAGGTTTACAGGAGATCGATTTGAAGATTGGAAATTCCATTAAAAGTAAGGGAATTATGTTAAAAATTTGAAACTTCTCGCTTAGCTCCTTCATAAACGTTAGAAGAAAGAGATGCTTCTGAACAATCGAAATTGGCAGGTAACTCATTTTTGATAGAAATGCATACATGAAAAGTGTGTTCTGAAGGCGCTAAATATACCAGGTGTATGCATAAGTAGTTACCGGTTTACCTAAGAGATAGCGCCAGC
>JAGDQP010063484.1:0-11717 GCA_022664845.1 Lepisma saccharinum
TCAGGCCAAGTGAATATAAAAGTACATTTAGTGAACCCATACAAAGGGAGAGGGCAGTAACTAAACGCCAGGATAAAATCATGGAAATGGCTGCTTTACTCGGAAATGCATCTTCTCGCTTCTGGTGGAATTCTACTGCCTCCCACAGAGTTTAGTTTCGGCCAGAGTAATAACTGATGGTCAAGCGTATAAGGTACGTGACTTTCAAAATTTGAACAAGTATGAAAATGAAAAGTTCTATGTGAAAATGCTGGGGTTAATGTAGAGAGTTTGAGATGATGTACTGTCGAGGAAATCAACCCCAACATTTACATCCACGTTAGAGAATTGTGGTGTGTGAGAGTAATTCAGGGACAAATGAAGCAATTATTATTTACGTTGGACATCAAGCCGAAAACAGCTTTATATTCATTATAACGAAGGGCATTATAGAGCAATTACCTTTATTAAATCGTTTTTGAGAAAAGAGTTTTTCTGTCCCTTATGCTTGAAAGGGTATAATAAACGTAAGGACAATCATGTTTGTTAGTTTAAGTGTTTCTACTGTGAAGTGAGCCATGCAATTTCTCCGCTCCGTTTGCAAAAGAGCATTTCCTTCTCTCGAATGTTTTAGAAATCATGAAAAGCTACCTGACAAAGGCAAGGCTATATGTTATAATGTGAAGCAGTGTCGTGCGACCATCGATATGCGTAAGAGAAAAAGTAAGGAACAGTCACATGAATGCAGATAACATTACTGTAGGCCTTGTGAATAGTACGTCATGCCAGATCATTAATGTTTTTTGAGAAAACTAAACCCAGAACATAACACCAAATATTTGTATATTGTTTCTGACGTAGAAACAATATTATTTGGTAAAAACACGAAGGGCGACCGTGAACATATTGTGAACCTTTCATGCTCAACACACAGGTACGATATGTGTAATAATGAAAATTCGAACGCTGCATGCATGGATCGTGCGGACACGAAAATTGATGTTATCCGTGATTTCTCCTTCAAGGAAAATGAACGAGTTTATAGTCCATGTATTAACAGAAAGCCCTTCGTTAGAAAAGACGGTTGTACTCAGACATGAATGTTCAAGATATGATTCCGGCGGCCAGGAGATTATTGCTGAACCAAGTTTTGAGAAAGATCTGAAAATTATTGCTCAAGGCCAATGAGTTATAGAAATGTCTCTGGGTAGGAGAAAAATCATCTTCCGAGACACCTATCTTTATGTCTCTCAAGCTAGCGAAACTTCCTAAAACTTTAGGTTTAGAAAATAGCTTGAAGAAAGGACCGATTCTCTACTTGTTCAATGTGCCTGAAAATCAGGATTATGATGATTGCATCCCTGATTTTGAATATTTGGACCCAGAAAGCCGGACAGAGGAATAATACAAAGCGCTGAAGGAATATCATGACGAATGCGTAAAATAAAAGTGCAAATTCAACATGCCAAGTGAGTTATTAGAGTACTGATGAATGATGTAAATATTTTAGTTAGTGGCGTAGTAAAATTTTCAAACATCATTGAACAACGTACGGATATTTGCTATATTTTCTTGTTTCCTTAACAATCGCAAGCATGGCCATTTAAGTTTTTCGCACTCTCTACATGCCGGAAGAAATTATTTCGCTTATCCCTCCACGCGGATTTGAACATCGAGGCATCCAGAATAAAAAGCTTACAGTTAATAAATTAAATGTCCCACATTCGAGGTAAAAATATCCGACATGCTTCGAATGGAGGTGAATGGAAAGTTGAAAAATTTAAAGCTTCTAAGAAAAAAACAAAAAAAGCGCTGGAATATGACTGGTGCTACCATTATGGGTGCCCCCTTTGTTTTCCTTACCTCAGGTACAAAGCCATCGATGCCGTGGAAACAATGGAACAAAAGTATGCACGGACCATGGAGAAAATCAAATATTTGCTAAAGACATTGAAAAGGAAGGTTATTGTCATGTGAGAATGTGAGTGAGACTTGCAAGTAAAGAACGATAATTGAGTCCAGAACTTTATTAAGACACACTGTGCCACGTTGAATGGAGGTTTTAATCTGAAGGGTGCATTCAAGGACGGCGGAACAGAACGTTTCAGATCCTTCTATAAATGTTCAGAAAGGGAGAAAATCTGTTTCTACGAGGTAACCTCGCTCTATCCTTGGGTAATTGCAACAAAACCATTGCCGATGGGACCACCCAAGGTGTAGAAGACCAATTTCCCCGATATAATAAACGTTCAGGGTCTAATAGATTGCACGGTAGAGTCTCAAAGGGTCCTGAAAATCCCACTTTGAAATATGAATTGTCAAACAAGATTAATGTTTGGCTTACATCGATTATGCATGGAAGAAAAAAATATCGGGTCATATAAGCACGATTCGGAACAGCGGATATTTAGAGGCACTTTCTGTTCGCTTGAATTTCAAATGGTAATCAAATAGGATACATAGTGAAAGAAATACATTAAGTATGGAAATTCGAGATAAAAAAAGAACTATTCAAAGACTGCGTGGGAAGCTTTCTATGGGTGAAGCAAGAGGCAAGTGGTTTCCCCACATAGTGCGAAACTGAAGAACATAAAAGAGAATATATTAAAAAGTACGAAGAGCACGAGTATAAAAATGGAATACTATTATATTTCTCATAATCCAGGTTTGAGCTATATATCTTAATTTTTTTTAATTCCATATTTGATAAATGGGGCCAGAGAACCGAACACCCTCAAACCTGTGTTGTAACGGACAGTCGGACATTTCTTAGCCTCCTGCTGTCCCCTAAATATGAGGTATCAACCGTTGTTCCGATCGGACATCGGCATTTCATTGTAACGTTTCGTGATGTTAAAAAGGAAAATTCACTCCCTTTCAAACATTTGTCTTGCTGAGTTTATAATATGCATTTATTATGTGTTTATTATAATGCATAATAACGACTCCGGCTATATAAACTAACTGAAAAGTAGGCTACGGTACTTTTACACCGATTGAATTATGTTTATTCAAAATAAGTATGAACAACTCCCGCTTTACCTCGGAAATTATTTTTTAAATTAACTGATTAAATTGAACCTTCATAGGAAATAATTTAATTTATTGGGTTGTGTCCTAAAAATTACGCCTATAGGAAAGATAAATTAGTACTGGGAAAATTGAAGATGTGATGAAATTTCCGAGAATTACAATTAATTGTTGGGCGCGTCTACAAATTAATTTTGAGTTATTTTACAATTTGGTTATTTAGAAAACGGACAAGAACGTAATTTTCCACGAATAATATGTGAAGAAAGCCGGGGTTCTTTATCGTGTAACGTCCAGAGACCAAAACACATCAGATGACATACAACAAGAGACGACGAGTTATAAAAGACGTAACGACAACAGACTTTAATCTATGGTTATTGTAGTCTGTAATTTTGTATACATAGGTGTACATGTGTGTATACATATGTATGTAAGTAGGAGTGTATATATGTTAATAGCTGGGGAAGTTGGGTTCGTGTCCATGTGAGTATAAAAGGAAAATCTCTGTTGCTATGGAAGCAGATCAACTCGAGATGTCCTTTCAACACACTTGTACGCTTTTGATCGCAGGACCTTCAGACGCCGGTAAAAGTTACTTTGTAAATCGTTTAATTGAACACCGCAATAAAATGTTTTCTGTTCAGTTTACATACATGAAAACATTCAAAATTCAATCTAATTCACTATTAATTATTGGTGATTTGAAGAGTGAAGCCAACGATTACGTCGCTAACGTGTTTACCAAGCATCATCATCATAAAAGTTTTTTTTCTGTGATATTTATAGTGCAAAACTTGTTTCCAAAAGAAAACATGCACGTTACACTTCACTTAATGCTTATTATATCGTAGTTAAAAAACGTAATAAGTTACAAATCCAATACATGGCACGTCAAATTGTATCTCATCATAGAAAAGGTGTTGTAGAGGTATTTGAAAAAGCTAGTCAAACTTAATTCTTATATATTATTTGATTTTACTCAACAAACTGGATTAAACTCAACAAACATCTAGAGGTATCATTCGTACTGTAGCACAAGTTGCTAAAAAGAGCATAAAGCGCAATATCCCGGTTTCTCCTGGTGAGAAGCAATGACTACTTCGTCATAAGAAGACGCTTCGTGCTCTTGCTCTAGCAAAATTCAATCTTAAGAGCAAACGTAAACTATTGAGTCAAAATGGTGGTGCACTTTTACCATTATTATTAGCATCCGTATTAAGTGCAGTTGCAGTCAGTTTATTTAGTCGATAGTATGGCTACTTCACAGTTTAAAAAATTGGTACTCTTTCCCGAGCGGGTATCTGCTCAAATGATTTCTTCCGTAAATCTAGGGTATCACATCAGGCACATTTAGACCAGGAAATGTACGATGTATTACAAGGCACTTGTCGAACAACCCACGAAAAATAGAAATTGTACCAACAAGATTTGCATCGATACTTGGGACATAACCCTCAAGCACATATACCAATGGAACTACCTCTTATAGACGCGGATCCAACGGTAGCAACAAGTCAATCTTTACCACTATTTCAATTCATTTTTGATTCTGTCCCGTAAACACTCAGTCGAAAGGCAGGAGTCTTATTCAAATAAATGCATTCATAAAATCGCACCAGTTGGGATCCGACAGGTTTCGATACCATAGACAATAATCTTGTTCCTGTGTCCAACTTCTATAATACGTCCATTGAACAGAAACACGAGAGATTGTTCGAAGAAATATAAAAAAATCAAAATTTCAATTTATTCACTTGAATTTACATAATGTAAGCTTTCGGAGTTGGTACTTTCATAAAATCTGAACACAATTACTATTGTACTCTAGGAAGCAAACAAATTTGTATCTTCTAGATTTTACACATGGTGAATTAATTAAGCCGAAACGAAAGTTGGTTTGTAACATATAAATGTATATCATTTCCATAATAAATAATGCATTTCACTGAAATGTTCACAAGTCAGTCCCAAAATATAGTTAATCAATTTAGAAAAGTTTCACTATATAATTACTTACAAAAATGATGTTATTATCCAAAACATACCTTAACGAAAGAAACAAGTTGGTCTTATAAGAGGTTTGACGTCATTACAGATGATTACTACATTATACAATTGACGCTCTGAACAAATCTTGAATATGCAAAAGTAAATTATTAAAGCGACTATTGAACGGAGAATAGTGCCTGGAGTTCAAACCAAGGTTAGCTAATAATGTCGAATTATTAAATTTACAATTAACATCAACATTTCATCGAAAAACTGTACGCAAAATATTTCGAACACACACGTTGCTAATTTGAATAGTAATGGAATATACGGTAGCTATTTACATTGCTAACCGGGAATTTGAAAATGATTTGGAAACTGGAGACGAAAATTACGCATATGATTATTAGAATCTAACGATCGGATATTTCAAGTTTAGAAATTCGGTCAATAGCGGCCCCATTCTAAAATTTAGAACATGTTATATATTATGACAAATAATCATCAAAACAAAATACTAATTTTACGGACGTGAAAAATTTCGAAGTAAACTTGTCGACGAACAGTCTGATAAGCACTCGTATCAGTTATTATTCTTGCCATGACTATCAATATATTTCCCCGGAATGGAAGAAATGATGTCGGAATATTCTTATATTTACTAAAATTGGCATATATAGTTAGCAATTGCAGGTGGGGCTCTGGAATTAAAACTGACGGAAAGTCCAGTCATCCATCCTTCTGATCGGAAAACTGGAACTGAAATTAACATGGCGGGGAAATCTTCTCTCCCATCAAACGGAGAAGAAGGCTACAGCAATAAAAACGGAGCCAAGCACTGACTAGGGTCCAATCAAAAACAAGCACTAGATCCAAGAACAGAAAGTACTAAGACAATGAAAGGGGAAGATAATAAAAATGGAACAGCAACTAGGCTGTTACACTCCGCCCTGGGCCAGGAAAAGGAAATGAAATGAACGGAGAACACCTTTCTCCATTTATTGAATTTATTCTCAACTATACTGGATATACCAACAAAACACATCCCACATACGAGCCAGACGTAGCACCTCAAAACACCAAAGAAAATCATTAAAGGCTATTAAATAATTTAGTTATTTAGGAAGGAAAGTATTTAATATATTAAAGAAAATAAATAATTAATCACTGAGTACAATAAGAAAATAAGAATTAGTAATAATATTTTACATATATTTATATATATATATATATATAATTTAAAGTACAACTATAATGATTAAGATAACGTATTAGTATTTAACATATAATTACACATCTCTCGACACAAAACGCATCACAATCAACCATGAATTAACGTGAAGTCATCGTCAAACTCAATTGCGATAAGGCAAATACCAAATGCATGCGACCGCCATGCATTTAGCAAGTCTTCGATTCAATCGCTTCGAGGCATGAATTCGTGCCTGCGTTGCTCGGAGCAATCAAAACGCTTTAGGTTTCTGAGGTTATATTTCCCCACATCAACCCCAATCACGAGAAACGAGATTAGCCTGTTCTCAAAACCTATCATCATCGGATCGATTTACACGACAGGGGCGCGGCCTTCCCATAGAAGCAGTCGGAAGGTCGCAAGTGGCATTCAAATCAACTCCATGAGAACAGCAAGGCCGGTTTGAAACAGCACTAACTTCCATATGATCAACTACCTGTGAACAACCACTCTTAACTTCTCTTAAAGCCACATTATCTTCAGGAACACTAAGAGTATGACAACTACACACTATCACTCTACTCTGACAAGGACAATTATAGACACCATTGTTATTTGGCACATTATTATTATTAGGAGTCTGACTGTTATTTTGATTATTGTGATCACTCATAGGCATATTACTATTGGTTACAAAACGTTGGTTATTCCCTCTGCGATATGTATCATTATTGGAAAACATTGGACGTTTTACATAATTATGATTAAGATGGTTTCCAAAATTGTTATTTCTACCTGAATGATTACAACATATGTTACCATTATTAAAATTTCGATTAAATCTCCTACCAGAAGAATAATTTTAGAAATTAGAAGATTTATTATTATTTTTGGATGGATAAAAATTAACGCGCTCAGTTTGAGTACTACTAGATTTAGTCACTTTAGTTGCTCTGATTGTGGGTTTAAGTTTACGGTCACTATTACTTTTGTTTCCTTTAGCTTCGGCTTCAATAGATTAAGAATTAACAATCTAAATTGTTTAGCATATCAGTAAGAATATTTATGCTTTCAGGAGTGTGCAGTCTTAACAATTTACCTATATATTCAGGAAGAGCTTTAATTATTATTTCTATTATATCCTCTTCAACATATGGCGAAGCGTATAATTTGTATTTATCCAGCAATTGCCAAAAAATGTACCATATCTTCATATACACCTGCATGATATTTGACAGAGTAGAGCTGTTGTAAATAACGTTCCTTAAGTCTGAGTTTTTCGAAATGATATAAAAAAGCTCGTACGAGATCTTCGTAAGTAACAAGTTTATTTTTCTCGTGAGTGTACCAGATCAAAGTTAATCCAGTCAGTCTAGGACCAATAACCAACACTTTATCAGAAGACGTTAGCTTCATTAAGTCGCTATTCTGAGCAATTTCCTAGCAGATTCCCCGGGAGTTCCACTAAACGTTGAAAAGAAATTTATGTCATTAAGGCGTAACGGACGCGCAGAATGACTATCAACACCATTCCTGACCTGACCTAACTGAGGCCACACACTGTCCTCCTTTTGAGATACTCTCAAGGGATCATAACCTTACCTTAGGAAATTGAAACCTGAAATCTCAATCTAATTCGGGTTGTTGAGAACACGGATTTTGTGATGAAGAAGCAACAGAAGGATGGCGATACTTAAAAGATTCAGACCTAAAAGGAAAAGCATCATCGGTCACCTCCTCATGCCATGTTCGTTTTCCCAACATCCGACTTTCATCGACATGCCTTCTATTCTCGAACAAGTCCTCGCTACGGGACGAAATTCTAGTCATATTCGTTACAGTAGTAGTAGTCAGCGAGTACACTGGTTTACCTTGACTTGTAGTCACTACGGATGTAGTAGTCAAAGAGGATAATCGTAAACTACGAGTCACAGGAATAAAAGTAGAGAATGGTTGAGCTTCACTACTCAAGCTTTTCTATACATTTAGGAAGTCTTGTGAATGAGCCTCCTTTCTGATTCGGCACGCCGATAGTCTCCCTTATTAGTATGGTAAATCCAATTACACACGACGTAAACTTGAGATCCCTAAAGGCCATAAAATATTTAAAATAAAAACGACCAAAAGAAAAATGTTATTTCGCTCTTCTGGATGTAAAAAACAAACTGAAATGGTTTTATTGTTTGCTTATTCAATGTGAAAGTTCTTTGTAAGAAAGTGCTTGCTTTATAAAAAATGGAATCTAGTTTCCAGTTTCTTATTGTGAAGTATCTAAAACAACTTTTTGTTTGTTCAGGATTGTAAACGTAAACGCACATTGCTTTAGGCAGGAAGTGTCAGCGTGTTAAGCAGGCAGCAACGATGCCTTTGGGGCAAGTTTTTATTCCTTTAAATCGGCTTTCTTCTTCTTCTTTACTCCTCGGCAGTCGACACAAGGAAATGGATGGAACCGGTAAATGCACCTTTCCTTCGAGTCAATACAAGTGTAATTATGTTAATTAGAAATAAAGTGGATGAGTAGTGAGAGTACTAAAAATATTTTCTCAACCGGAGTTAGCGTGTTCCCCGGAATAAGCGAAGCAAATAATAATTAAAATGTCAAGATCACGTAATGAGTGTTAAAAAGGTCCAGTCAAGGAAAAACGTCAGATCCGGTAGAGTTGGGACGGTATGGGGAAAAGTTCGGAAGGAAGAGTGTGGGAGAGGAAAATTGTGTAGAAGAAAAGTGTATAAATGTAAGAAAGAAGAATGCATATCTGTGTTATGCAAAAGAATGCGTAAATGGATGGTCGTGTTGTGTATGTTTGTGTATCATAAGTCTGTTTGCACTCCGGTACTATCACTTCCGAGGAGCCGCAGATCTTCGTTGATGGCCGTCACCAAACTCCAAAATCAGCTATTTGTAGCCATCGACATCCACTAATAAGATCCTGGACTGTTCGAGACGTTGTGAAGTTAGACCCCACCCAAAACCAAATAAGATGAAACTTATCCAAATCGTTAGCGAGTTGTTAGAGAGGAATAGGGAGTACATTACATTCTTAGGGAGTAAGCGAAAACATGATGACGGCACCAGTAAATATGGGGACTAACTTCACACAGAACCCCACCTATGCAATATCTGGTTGTGGTTGTCTGCAATCGTTAGGGAGTCGTTAGAGAGAAATACATCATTTAGGGGGTGAAAAATAACTTGGTGATGGCACCAGCAAATGTGTGAAGTTAGCCCCCAAGGTACCCAAATCAATCAAATTTTGTTTGGGCGTTGTCTGCAATTGTTAAGGAGGAATAGGGAGTACATTATTTTTGTTACGGAGTGAAGCATAACTTGGTGACGGTCTCAGCGAATGTTTGAAGTTAGCCCCTCCAATTTATCGCAATTAATCACATTTTATGTTGGCGTTGTCTGCAATCGTTAGTGAGGAATTGGGAGTATATTATTTTCGTTAGGGAGTGAAGGATAACTTGGTGACGGCGCCAGCAAAAGTGTGAAGTCAGCCTCAAATTACCCCAATTCATCAAATCATGTGTTGGCGTTGTCTGCAATTGTTTGGAAGGAATGAGGAATGCTTTGTTTTTGGTATGTAATACATTATTTCCAAGTTTATGCTTAAATTTATCGAAAATTAGAATTTTGAAACGAAATTTGTGTCACTTTTTATGCCGGTTTGTACTGTATGGAGTTTTATTTGTGCTCAACTCGTTGCAGTAATGTACGACATTAATTTTGTTTGGATTAACCAGTGTCACGCTTCACAGCAACTTACGTTTGTGTTCAATTGGTCGCAAAGACATGTGATACTAATTTGTTCGGGTAATGAATGTCAATCCTTATTAATTTTTTTCAACGCGGATGCTTCAAGAAGATTTTTGTTTGTGCAATAATTGTTTTAAAGCTGTTACACCATTTTGTTGAAGTTTCAACCAATTTTCGTAATTCAATATTGTAAATATTAAGCAATTACATTAAATATGTTTTCTGAATCTTTCCTTATGATCCTTCACTTATGATAGATTTATTTTATTCATGTCTTCAAAGGATCATTTGAAATATATCTGATTGAATATAGCAACAAGAATGGAACATTTTAAAACTTTATTAAATACAGCACACGCAGATGGGGGAAAGGCTCTTGGGCTATGGCTTTTTTCATGCCTTCGTTGTATATACAGTGGACAAGCATTTGGATAATAAATAAATATAAAAAATAATTAAATCTCATTGAAGATAATGTGAAAGTACTTGAGGTATAGTACAGAAAATTTTCTTCTGCTTCTAAAATCAACTGGGAAGTATCATTCCTTGCCTGTGAATGTACAAATTATTTTTGGTAATTGCTTAACTTAGTATGTACCAACAACAAAAATAAAGTTATATAACAATTCTTTATTTTAATCACATTGTCACTTAGACTTTTACCGACAACAAGAAATTAATTTACTTCTTATTACTTAGCTAATGAACTGATTCATACAAATCTAAACTTTAAAGCAGCGTTTCTCAAACTTTTTCTTCCTGCGACCCACTTTTACCATCCTTTCTAGCTGGCGATCCAGAATTATTTTATCTTGTGCAATATTTGCTTTTCATTTCAAAACATTGTTTGTTTCCTGTACTATATAATATATTTCAATTATATTATTCAAAAACTATTGAATAAACTGCATTATGTTTAATAATGATAAACATTGGACTCCAACGAGCAATAGCTCACATCAAGAAGCAATACAGATATACATATTACAGAACGCACAAATAGAAATGTGCTGTGTAAGGAATAAATAACATATAGAATAATACTCTCATCAGTTATACTGGTAAACAAACGCTAAAGTACAGCATTAGCGTGGAGATATAGTTATAAAAGAAGAAATGGCACTCGATTTTAAAATAAACTAATTCTGAATAACAATAACAAGACTATATAATTTGAAAATACACATGATTTAAAATTACAATATTTTAGGTAAAGGTAAGATACAGTGGTTTTCTTCGCTACTCATCCGGAGACCAGTATGGTAGACCACATTCAAGAAGTTATTATACCAGGGTGAGTCATATGTTCCTAGCGTTGGGTGGCACCGCCAACTCTATGAAAGAAAACAATGTGCAACGTGTAGAACAGATGAATGTGGTGGTGGCAGATAGCGTATCACGTGTCTTTCTGATCACAGCGCTAACGGTGTGTGGGAGGAACTACGAGTTGAATACACAGTTGGTAGGACAATGGCTGAGGAGAAACTTGTTTGTCGTGTACTTCTACGATATTACTGGAAAAAGGGGTTGAATGCAGCAGCAGCAGCCAAGGAAATTTGTGCCGTAGAAGGTAAAGGTACTGCCCATCCGTCCACAGCTAGAAAGTGGTTTCAACGTTTTCGGTCTGGTGACACCAGTCTCGATGACGAGGCCAAGAGTGGACGCCCTGTGACGACGAATATCCACACCATCTTGAACGCTGTTTGAAGGAAACTCAGGAACCAGTACCCGTGAACTGGCAGATGAGGTCCAGACATCACAAACCAG